>JAJAGP010006346.1:0-22645 GCA_025084515.1 Ancistrus triradiatus | reverse complement strand
ACCTTCACTGCACACTCCTGTCTCTGAACGGACCATTTCCAGATGTTTAACAGAAGGAAATTTGTTGTCACGGGAACGGGAACGAGAAACATGAACTGCTTTGCACTGGAACCGTATCATCTTAAAAGACAAATCCAGGTCCTGTTTGGGATCCGACTATGGTGGAGTTTGAGTGTCGAGACCTCCTGATGAGGGTTTCAATCCTGCCCCTACTACTGGTGTGATAATTAGGGGAGCCATTGCATACAACAGTCAGTCATCCCTAGTAGTGATATGAGGGGCACTAACAACTCAGTGATATGTGCTGGACATCCTGAGGCCACATGTGTTGCTTCTCCTGGCAGGCTTTTCATCTGCCATTTTTTAGCAGGATAATGCTCATTCTGATTCACCTTGCCATAAACTGAAGTCCTGTGTTTTATATTATTATTGTGCGTGGTGTTACCATCCTTAGCCTATCCTTGTTTTACTCCCTGTGTGTTTCATGATGTCTTACGCTATAAATAAACCTTCCTCATTTGCATTTACGTCTTTGTCTTCATCCCATGGTGAAAAATACAGCTGTTATTTCCAGCTTTTGTACTCCAAAAACAAAATCTTCTAAAATCAAATATGAATGCATAACAGAGCAAAACAGGGGACATTATGAATGGCATTTAATGATCAAATTTGATCAAATCTCTGCAGCATTACTCACTTCCTCTTAGTAAGCCACGAAGTGAACGCTGTGTGCTATTAACCGCAATGTTCCCACAAATGTTTCCCTATGATGTCAACATCGTACTTCTAGGAAGAGAAAAGTCTGTAATACAAAGGAGTTTTCAGTGAGTTCCAAACTAATTACAAGCTAGAACATCTCAATCAGATTCACATTAGCACAATCAATTGTGGTGAATTGGCAAAAGAACCCAAGTAACAAACCGTGATTCCCGCCTTTTCTTTTTTTTTCTTTCATTAAGAAGCAAATCAATCTTCAATCACAGCCTCCCAATCACATCATATAGCATCTGAATTAATTGGGCGAGTTAAAGCCTGTATGGCGCTGAGGAATAGGTCGAGACAAACGGTTACGACAGTCAAACTGGGAGTTGGTCTCAAATTGTCAAAGTGTCCTTGTCTCTGCCAGAAGTCTTAAGCTGAGAGGGATCAAGGAGTGTGCACATGCATGAATCAAAGCTCTGGGCAAATAGAGGCTGCACTGCAAGGGTTTCTAATGAGTGTAAAGTGAATGAAACGAAAGGCATAATGCATATTTGTGTAAGATATTTTGTTTTCACTTTTGCATTTTAAGGACCATCACGAGATGTCATTCCTAAGCTACTTCTAAGTGTGTCTTAGTATTACTTCTCAAGATTCCATAATAAAAATTACATCAAACAGAATTTCCTCTGCAGCCTAAACATCCTCATATTATATGCATGATGCCAAAGACTCAGAATTTCATCATTAAATTGTACAGTGAAACACATAGAGCACTAGTTTGCTTCTTGTACCATTTAAGCAAGTGTCTGGGGAAAGAATGGGGAGATTGCCTTATACCTGTTAATTGTAAAAGCTAATTTCTAATTAGTTTAATTACTCCTCATTTTACAGTCATTTGGGTCATGATTGGTTATCATAAAGCCTTAAACAAAGTGTAACCACTGAAGTCTTCCAAAAAGATGTGTTCACATGCAGGGAGTTATATTTTATGCAGAGACCTCACAGCGTGATCTTGCATAGAGAGTGAAAGTGTTTCCACGTTAATTGGCACACACTTTTTCCTTTTCCCGGGCCAGAGTTGGCATGTTCTCCCTACCTGTGTCTGCATTTGTTTTCTCTGTTTTCCTCTAGCATTTCAAAAACATCAGGTCAATTTGTCAGCATTAGGTCAATTGATATCTCTGAAGTGGCCTATTGTGAGTGAGTGTGTGTCTGCATCTGCATTGTGATGGATTTGTTTAGGGATGATTCCCACCTTGCATGCTGTGCTGCCAATTTGGCGCTGGCTAAACACAACTTTCAATTGGATTGAGCGAGTATAAAATGAATGAATGGAGGAGGACTGTTTTCCGTAAACTCTTTTTCTACAGACTCAAAACTCCAATTCCCAAAATATGTGCCTGTGTCAAAATTTGAATGTTTCTTGCAATGAACAGAAGTTACAGAACAGAACTGGTATGATGCTACACTATACATAAAATTTTTTAGTGAATATCATTGCTACTGTAATGCTCTGGGCAAATTTTTCTGGAAAGCCTTGAGTTTTGACATTCATATGGATTTTTTATATTTACATTTACGTAATTTAGCAGACACCCTTATCCAGAGTGACTTACAACTGATACAATCTTACAATCCAATCAATTGTGGGTTAAGGGCGTTGCTCAAGGACCCAACAGTGGCAGCCTTGCAGAGGTGGACCTTCTGGTCCATATTTCAGTATCACAGTCATCGTATGGATGTCACTTTGATATGTATTACCTGCCTAAACATTGGTGCAGACCAAATACACCTTTTCATGGTTACATTATTGCCCAATGAGAGGAATGGTTCAGGAATGGTTTGTGAAACATGAATAGTTCAAGATGTTGACTTGGCCTCCAGATTCTTTAGGTCTCAATCCAATTTAGCATCTGTAGGATATGCAGGACAAACAAGTCTGAGGGAGGTACAATGGCTCGATGGTAATCACTGTCGCCTGACAGCGTAAAGGTCCTTGGTTCAGTCCCCGAGCTGTCTGGGTCCTCCTCGTTTCTATGTGGGTTTACTCCGGGTCCTCTGATTTCCTCCCACAGTTCGAAGACTGGTGTTTTTAATTAATTCTTGTCTCTAAAGTGCCCCCGTACCACCAACTGGGCACCGGCTCTCCTGTGACCCTGTTCAGGATTAAGCGGATAAGAAAGTGAATGAATGAACAAACAAACGAGTCTGATCTATATAGGCCCCACCTAACAACCGACAGAACTGGTAGGATCTGTTCCTAACTTCTTCAGGCATTGTGGAGCCCATGCCTCAAAATTTAGAGTTTTGCCAGCCAGCACAAGAGGGACCTACATAATATTAGGCAGGTGGTTTTAATGTTATCTGCTGATTGGCATATAGCCATAAAGTTTGTGGATATCCAAAAATATGGGTATTAGTATGGAGTTTGCCCCTTTACTGCTACAACTCCTTTCAGTCTTTCAAGACTTTACATTCAATTTTAGAACATGACTATGAGGTCTGCCACCAGTATTGAACAGATTTTGGATAATGTTGTTGTACAGATCATGATTTGATATACTCATAGTTAATCAAAGTCAGTGAGAAGCAGCTGGCGAATATAACAGATTGCATCCAGGACTCAAGTCAATATCACAGTTCTGTTAGCAGTTTGTTAGTATGTTTGCTGACTGGATAAATGTGTGTTGAGCATAACGGTGGATACACTGAGCTGTAAAGCCTTAAGGTTTTATGCTGTGGACTTATTGGACACCCAGTATAACATCTACTACAAAGCATATGATCTATACTTGAGGCTATAACACTTGACACAAATACATTTGACTTTAGACCATAATAGTATGTCAGTTGTCACGCTTTTGGCTCGTAAGGAAAAGGGAGGCAGACGCAAGTGCAAGTGATGAGGGTTTATTTACAGTGTACATGGTGATATATAACACAAACAAACCTAAACTAAGAATGGTGACAAAAACAACGAAATTGCAATAACACAAAGGGCAGGCTAACAAGCTAACAAAACAATAAGCTAACAAGCAATAACACATAAGACAACACACAAGGCTAATGCTAACAAACACAAGGCTAACAGACTAAGGCTAACAATAAGACACAGCTTAAACATGAGATAAGAGACCAAAGAATACACAAGACTACACTAGGAACTGAGACAAACATGAAGAGACAAACCAGGACTCAAGACAGGCGCCAAGGCAAACCATGGTGTGATGCAGAAGCCAGACAAAGGAAGTGCACAGGAAGAGGGGTATATATAGGAAAGACCAGCAGGTAGCTACAGCACCCCCTGCTCTGTAGGAAGAAGAAGGCAGGGGGAGCTAAATAAGATGGATACAGGCTGGAGGACCTGTATCATCATTACATCATAGTCATAATACCACTTCACACTGCTTTAATTGTTACTTAATTGTTAATTGTTATATAACAGGTTTTTCAGTCCACTCCAAGGAAACTGTAAAACCTGTAACAAAATCACATTAACTTTAACGTAAGTTTAGCTAGACTTTAAGAACAGTGCAAGCATTTGATCAGTGTAAGTATTTAAGACAGTACACCCCCCCAAAAGTATTCAACAAATACACTCAAGAACAGTGTGTGGATTTAAGGACAGCATATTGTTAATTTGGCTGTTTTTTCCAATTCCAAACCACATGGGTGTGGTATAGCAAAAGTCAGCAGTTGTCATTTTGAACCCTCTTTATTAAAAAATAAATGATCCAATCTTACACAAATACAAATCAAAAAGCCATATAAATCTGTATGTTAACATGACATAGTATAAATGGATATTACAGTAGCATGCCCAACCACATCCTTAGATAATGTATCCATTCTTATTCAGGTCACTAATTGCACCATTGGCTGCAAGATTAAATTAGTACATTACACATTTTTTTTACATTACGGGTTTGCATTGGATAAAACAAATAGGGGTCTGTTAATGTTAATTAAAGACTGTAGGTATTTCCTCTCACACGATATCTCTCTAGTAACAGGTAGTAGTAACTCTTTGTATCCTTCATCATCAGTGAATGCATCAAACCTTGAGGCAGATGGGCTTCAATGGCAGAAGACCTGGTTCCGCTACTCTAAAATCACCCATACTTGACAATATAATCAATGAAAATGACAATATGAATTTATTTATGGACATACACTGCCTTGGTTTCTGGTGATATAATGGTCTGATTGCTTGGCACACTAATTCCAATCAAGCTTGGATTGAATGCCACAGCCTATCTGAGTACTGTTTCTATCCATGTGCATCCCTAACCAGGGCAAGTACCTTACCTTCTTTTAATGGCTACCAGCACGATGATGTGCCTTGTCACAACTCACAAGTCATCTCAAACTGGTTCAGTGAACATGACAATGAGTTTAGTAATCAGAACTATTTTCAGGAAAATACCTTCAGAATTAGAGTAGACAGATGAATAGATAAACTAACACTACATAGAGCTGCAAGGGTACGAGAACTGGACACTGTAGACTCTTTTCATTATAAGGGCCACTAGAGTCCAGCGAGCATATTAGAACTTAGTATTAAAGCCTTTTTTAACATCTGCATTTGGGTAAGAGTCCCTGAAGCAAAACATAGATCTGAAAGTATATGAATTAGACATCAGAGCTCAAATGGAAGGAATCACATAGAATGGTGATAGTAATAGGACCAAGAACCTGGAAGAGTGCCAGAACCATATAAAAAGGAGCAAGAACGTAGAATTAGTGAGAATTTATCAAAAGCAGGGGAATATGTAAAATTGGAAACATACAATGATTGAAATAAGACATACAGTATTTAGCTTTGCAAAAGGACGTCTGTCGAAGGAGGTTGTCCCAACCCCAATTTTGTGACATTATGCAGTACATGTTGCTTGTGACCTCTTAGGAATCAGTCGCTTACAAAAAACCTTTCTACAAGAGATTCCAGATTCAAGAATTGAGAATCAATCTCAGCTCAGAAATGCAAATTCTAGAAATAGTGAAAAGAATACACTGCAAATCAGCGAGAATGTTTCTCAACCAATCAGATTGTAAGGTTGGAACTAACTGTTGTATAAATTATTGTATATTATATTCACATCCAATGTTCTTAATGGCCATTTTTAGTGTAACCAGCATGAATAGACAAAATGCATGCTCCAGGCTGAAAATACCCCCATGTTTAATGTACTGGTGTTTAAGAGTATATTGACAAACCCTCGAAATCACAATTAAATCCCACATTATCCCCTCCGATCGATCTAGTTCGTTTAACACCCGAAGAACGCTTTTGCTCTTTGAATTGTGGATCAGCAGAAAAAGAGTTAGGGTTAGCCAAGCCAATAAGCTTGTTCGGTCTGCCCAATGATATTCACACTTCTTATGAATTCTCGATGGGACTGAAGGAGCTCAGTCAGTCATCAGATTAACCATTGATTTCAATTAGCGTGAGACTGCAACTAAAAAGCTGTTGTCAGTCATCCATCAGCGCTAGTACTATTGATTCACACAGGATTGTTCCATTCCATTCGAGAAAGCAGTCGGTGGCCTGTTGTCTGATTGGCAGCCATTTTTTGCATGTCCACCGAGCCATGTGTGCAAATAGACATATATAAAGGTTGCTAATAAGGTTACTGGCAGTGTGCGCGCAAAAAAGATGACAGCTTCTAAAGGTCAAGGTGGTGGGTGGTGGTAGCAGAAAGACTGGGGTGAAGTACAAGTTCACAATCTGAATCTGGTTTGTGGTGATGAAGCAGCATATTAATGCTAGCTGTGGAACTAGAGATGCTTCTTAGTGAAATGTTCCATGTTTTGAAGAAATTCTTGTTGTCACTTACTACATATGTATGTTACATCATGTATATTCACTGGTAAGTAAATATTAGCCACTCCCTAAGTTCAAGACGGGGATTTTGGACACTGACGTTCAAATAATGCTAACAGATACTTGGAATCGTTGTTCATATTCAGACTTGTCAAATTTGGGGCATCATTTCATTTTCAATTTTCATACAGCGTTCACTTGGGTCTAGCCTTTTAACGGCTTGCATTTATACACTAACTGACCAAAAATAATGCGCACAGAGAGAAATTTCGGATTGCTGCAAAACTCGACATGAAGTTCTATCTCAGACAGATATGTAAATGATTACAGGTGTGGTCTGATTAGAAACTGGGACTCGCCACAAAAGGATGTAAACTTGCTTCCTCTGCTGCCCTATAAAGACTCTCAGAGGCTGCTTTTGGGTAGTGTACCTCTTGGTAAGAGATCACTGACTGCTAGACATGCCTCTACGATGCATTCAAAGACGTTTTTGCCCAGTTGACAAGCTTTGAGAGTGGGCACATCATTGAACTGCGAGAAGCAAATCTTTGTTTCAACAACTGCCCACCATCTAGGACGTTCTGGAGGTGTTGGGAGCGGCTCCATGAGGGCACACACATGGCGAATAAAAAAATGAAAAATGAAGTAAAAAATTGAATGGTAACTAACATAAGTAATGTCAGCATATTCTCCAATATACACCATTTAGACAAAAGATTGTGGACAGTCCAAAAAATCACATCCAAAACATCAGTGTGTATCATTTGACCCCCATACCCCCAATCTTTGCTGCTACAACAGCCTTTGTTCTGCTAAAATGGCTTTCCACTAGATTTTGGAACATGACTGTGAGGTTAGGTTCTGATGTTAGACAATAAGCCCTGGCTGACATGGGCATTCCAGTGCTTTTTCAAGGTGTCTGGTGGCGTTAAAGTCACCCAAGTTCTCAGTCAACATTGGCAAACATATTCTCTGTGGACTTTGTTTAAGGACAGCAGGGCAAAAAGTCACTGGGTTAACAGTACAACCCATTCTACTGCCATTGGTTGTCTATTTACAATCCAGAAATGTATACGATATATTATGTATGTGTTACAAGTGAGTGTTGCTGACATAGCAGAGCTCAGTAATTAGAAGGGGTGTCCACAGATGTTTGTCTATATAGTGTAATTCAGTAACAGGAATTAATTTTACTACACTCCACTGGAATTTACTTCCCAACTTTAAGACTTTCAGTCCAACGCAGGGCGCATGCACACACACACTTGCACTCTTCCACTGGAAAACTTTACAGATGGCCATTGACCTAACGCATGTCTTTGGAATGTGGGCGGAATCTGCGGTACCTGCAGAAAAACTGTGTAGACACAGGGAGAATATCCAGACCCCCCACAGACAGGCCAGGACTCAAACCCAGGTCTGTCGCATTATGAGGCCACGGCACCAACCTCTGTGCCACCACGCTGCCCTGTGGCATACTGAAACGTCTATTACACACTCACTGTGTGTGCCTTAGTAAATTGTATCTCAATAACTAATGACAGGATGAGAGGGAAAATGGAATGCACAGCGAGACTCTGTCGAACGTTATTCCCCAGATGTTTGTCACGTCAAAGCGTAGAGTTAGATGTAGCAAGCCAATTAAAGTATTAAACGTCCATTACTTGTGCTGCTCGGAAGTTATGAACTTTCTTGAAACTTTGAAATTAGTTTATTGATTGTTCCTTCTCCACCCTGTGCCCTGCCTCAGCAAAATAAGCACAAATTGACTCTGCTTATTTCCCTCTCTCTCCCCCTTTCTCTGTCTCATAAAGATGTGAGTCAGTCTGTTTTGTGTAACTTATTTTTGCTTACTCTGTCTAAATGCCATTATTACTTTAATATCATTATCAAGAGATAACTGAGTCATCGTATCCAGAACTAATGTCGGTAGAAAACAGGTACGTCAACCCGCCTGCAATGAATTCCAAACAGCTTGAGTCAAAATAGAAGTCGGGTGCGAGACGTGAGATCAGACATTAATTACACGCTAGCAAATGTGTTACAATTTTTCACCATCTGCATTTAGATCTAGTATCATGTGTTAAGTAGGTTGCCAGTCAGTCATCTGGCTTAGTGTCGATTTAGATGCATTTATAATGAGGCGGTAAGTGATTTTTTTGTCCACGACCCACTGAACCTTTAATTAAGGGTCTGAATACCACCCCTAAAAAAATCAAACTGCAATTTCCAAGGGGTCTGACAGCAGTTCCTGGCAAATTGAGGGCTCAGCCTCTGGGCCGTTCGTGTTATGCCACAAATATGTGTTATTTTTACAAAGTGGAGGCACATTTCTGTGAATCCAATTGGTATTATTAACTGGCTTTGGAGGGTAGAGGCTACACGAATCCTAACCTTCACACTAATACTTCTTTACACTTGGAATGCATTTAAATGTCAGTTATAAGCCATAAATGAGGGATCATAGTTGCTGCACTTACAAGATACCTGTTTCAGGTGTCTACAATGTTTTCAGGGCACTGGACCGGTGCTGTGGTCAAATATGCTAGCCCACCACTGTAAGGACTTGAGATAGAGGCCAAGTTGCACGTTGCATAAAGCCACAACACACAGTGCTTCAGATACAAGATTCTAGAGAGGGGATCATCCTCTGGTACTGCAACAGCAACCCCTACCCAGGTCTGCAATGGATTGGTGTCCTCTCCAAAGTACACATACTCCTGAACCCTGTATTCTCATTGAGTGCTAAATACTTCAGTGTCAGTGGTTCAAACATGTTCTGTTAATAGACACTGTGCTCTTAACAATAACTGACTACATTTTGTCTTTCTCTTTGAGCTCGTGTTCCAGTCCCACACTAAGATGTCCCTTTGCTTTGGCTCCACCCAAGCTGTTCTTCCATCACTTTCCAGCACACCTTTACTCAGACCACATCAGAGGGCAGTAATGGGTCGGTTTTTGAGTGATGGCTAATCCAAGGTTTCTTCTGTATAACATTCAGGGAGTTTTTCCTTGCCACTGTTGCCTTAATATTGTAAAGCTGCTTTGAGACAATGCTCCATTGTAAAAAGCGCTATAGAAATAAATTTGACTTGGCTTGACTTGGCTTTAACACTAGAAAGCTCAGGTTTCCTTTCTTTTATGGCCATAGCGATCATCTTCACTGTTTGAACTTCATTTGCTTATTTATGCTGCAATACATGTGTCAAAGTAGTTTTACATTTTTGTTGCTACCACAACCTCCATCGTTTCATATTGTTGACCTCCGCTCGGCTTCATGTCCAACAAATTTTAAAATCTCTAAATAAACTATTTAAGGAATACAAGGCTAAAAGAGAGAATCTAGTTTTGTTTTTATTTCTGCCAAGTTCCTGTCCACACTCCAGTCCAGTACATGCAGTATATCATACATATGATGCCCCTGAACTGTCCTCCCTGTCCTGACTCCCTTTCTCTTCAAGCTCTAATGGAGTTTTACTTGACTGAACCTGTGTAAGATATGAAGAATGTTAGACACTTACCATGTAAAGATATTAGTTCTTTGCAGAGTTTCCATTTATCTTACCACTGAAGTTAATCAGAATAACCTGTGACTGTGGTAGCCTACCGGTTAAAGTACTGGACTATGGACCAGAAGGTCCAGGGTTCAAATCTTACCTCTGACAAAGCTGCCACTGTTGGGTCCTTGAGCAAGGCCCTTAACCCACATTGCTTAGATTGAAAGACTGTAACAATTGTATGTCGCTCTGGATAAGGGCGTCTGCTAAATGGCATAAATGTAAATAACCAGATACCATATTAAAAGCAAAGTATTTTTCTGCACTTTCCCTTGGGATCAATAAAGGTCTAGCCATCTATTACACACAATTAAAATTTCTACAGTATTCATTAAACATGGATTTTCTTAACTGTTTCTATTGAGTCTTTTTCTCATCTTGTCTCAGTAAACTTACGCTGCTAGAAGTAAAACTTGAACTTTCACATTTGTCTAAGACAAATAAGCCTCCTGTCAGTTGCCATGGAAGTTTATTTTCTGAACAACAATACATTGTTTTATTCGCAACATCACTCCTAAATTTCAATTCTATTTTACAAGCGACTGCCAATAGAGTTCACTTCTTCTGAGGAGCCGAGACTAATGGCACCATCTCAAATGACTTTCTTCGCTCTATGAGGGTAGTGCAGAGCACACTATGAGGGACATGAAATGGCAGAACCTCCACCCAATTATTCATTTATATTCACCCATTTACATTCAGGAATGGTCTAGATAAATCCTTATTTAACATTCAGTGGCTGTTAACTGAAATGTTCTTGTGTTGAAGTGAAGAAAATGTTATTTTCTAAGTAGTGTTCTTAGTAGGAAATAGGCGTCATTTGATAGACAGCCAAGACACAGTCCCTTCTCAAGCGTCAGACTGAACAAACTGGCTAAAGGCCTTTTCACACCAAGTACGATTCATATGCACGGAAAACAGATGCGATTTTTAACGTAGTGGGACCTTCACACCAAGTGCGTTATGCTTTTTGTCTAAACACTCTGAAAACTCCATGTCCACTTTGGCTTTCTTTATTTTCCCTTCTCTTAACGTGCCATGGAGATTTCTCACATCGTCAGCTTAAAAAATCAAAGACACAAATGAAGATTAGTACAGGAAACTACAGTTTGTGTTTTTGTGGGCATGAACAGACTAGAATGTACTTAGATA
The DNA here is from genome assembly GCA_025084515.1 of Ancistrus triradiatus. Lineage (NCBI taxonomy): Eukaryota > Metazoa > Chordata > Actinopteri > Siluriformes > Loricariidae > Ancistrus > Ancistrus triradiatus. The sequence continues at coordinate 11,410 of JAJAGP010006346.1, read as the reverse complement.
AACAAGAAAATGGTTCCATAGTCAAGTCAAGTCAAGTCAGATTTATTTATATATATATAACTAAAGTCATGGAGTCAAAGTTAAAATAAAATGTGAAGTTTGCACATCGGCATTAAGTGGCCCGGGTATGGTGGGGCTGGATCTGATGACGGAAGCAGCTTGTGTGGAGCTGCAGCGGATGAACATCATGTGTGGGGCTGGAACTGCCAGAACACAGCTCGGAGAGAAAACAGAAAATGTAATTAGTTATTGATTAAGAGCACAGTGTCTATTAACAATCACTGATGCCATGTGTAGCATGAGACCCCGGCAGCATTAGCTATAGCAGCATAGCTAGAAAGAGGAGAACTGGTAGGAAACACAGCCAAGAGGGATCCATGAGACATTGGCAACCCCATGGGAGGCAGAAGACAGCAACCCAACAGTCACTGTGAGGATTTCACCACCATTCCCCTCCTTTCAGCTATATTCGGCCAGATATTTTATTTAATATCCATGGTTTGTAGTCAGAGTGTTGGTTGTCATATAAGATCTTGTGCTCTGCTACTAGCAGGATGAGCTGTTCTGCCTGACAACCGAGCTCTGATTGGTCAGGCTGATTTTAACATGTCCAAACAATGCAGGCCCCGATTAAAAATTTTACGCAGAACCACAGTCCGTCAGTTTTGGACTCGATGTGAACTATTAATATCTGTGTCTACTTTTTCAAAACTTGACGTGCGTTTTTTTGTCCCTAAAATTCGGTGTGAAAAGGCCTTAACTCTGCTCCTTTCGCTACTTAGTACCTTTCTGTACTTCAGCCATTCTGTTCCTCACATCGACAGCCAAACAAGTTGTGCATGCATTTCTCGGCATCTTGGTGACATATCTTCTTTCATGATCATGTGCATTTACATTTTTTTTCCTAACCATGACTTGTCTTGAATGTGCCAGCTGCTCTCCAGTCTTTCCGGTACTGTGTAGCATCACTGAATCTTTTAACAATGCGCAGTACTGGACCATTCCTTTCTACTTTCACCGCTGCTGTAATAAAATACAGAATACAAAAGTTAGAAAGAAGGTATTTTTTTTTATGTTTCGATCAATGTTTGAATATTTTCAATTTTAAAAATGAAGTCGTTTGGCTCTTCATGCAGACCGACGTGCAACTAGACTACCTTCAGTCAACAAATGTAACTTTGGCCTGCTGTGTACAGATCTCACAAACTGCTTTAAGACATTTGTCACAAATAGCTTATTTTGTTCTGCCTGCAGTGGCTATTCACTTGGCACTGCTTCCTTTTCTTCCAATCTGCTGTTAAAATGTAGTCTGTGATAATGGAGTGGATCTGCACAAATCTCGTTTGCTAAATTTAGAATGATGTTGTCTTATTCTGTCCATGTCTTTTTATTCTATCACTGCGTAACGTGAAATTTTTGCAGGGTGTTTTGTGAGGTAAACAGTAGCTCTTCTGTGAGTGATTCATTGTGGTGGTTTATTGTGTCTCGGCCATTCTAGAGTTAAAGTTCCCAAGCAGATCAACTCTGCTCAAAAAATGTCAGTTCAGACCAATGTCCTATCACAAAGATGTCATCCATTGATGTGTGAAAACTCCACAGAGAATATCCTACGTGTTCTCCCCTCATGTGCTAATTTGGATTAAGTCTTCCTTAGTAGGTTAGGTAGAAGAATCGATGATGAGGGCTTTAGCGACTGTGGCTTGAGTTACAGCCAGAGATGGATTAATGAAAAGCCTCTAAACATTGAAAGACTGCACTACGTTAATGACCCGGCCATCTCTGTGGCAGAAGCACACTCATCAGGTGGACAACTTGACTAATCTGTGAAAGGACTCACAAAAAGCTCCATCATTGCAAATTAGATCATGGGATGGATGATTAGTAGTTACACACTCAGTTGCCAATTTCTTAGATACACTCATTGTGCCTTTTATTTATTACACCCTTCTAGGTATACCATTACTTACTGCAGCCCATTTGTTGCGATGCTATATTTATTGCTCCCATTTTTTATCGGCTTTAATCAATAAATAACACCTCAGCACAGTGTTACAGCCTTATGTTCTGTTAAAGGAACAACGATTGTTAAAAAAGTATATGTAAAATATAAATAAAGTAAATGAGAAACCCATATGGCTGCCTGGAGTTCAGTGTAAGCATAAACTACAGTATACAGATCTGAGATCACAGAAACAAAGGCAGAAGGGCAGCACAAAGGCAAAGTCAAACAAGGATCATGCAGGATTAGACCCACAGGAGCTCACCCAGCAGCTCAGTGTCAAGCCAAAAACCTACACAATGCCTTCTTCCATTCTTCCTGGCATAACCAGCAGTTATTCTGACAATCTGACAAATGTATTAGCCGTGATTTTTAGGATTTAGGACACGACAGGCAGTATTAAATCATTCCGCTTGTGTTCCTGCATTAGCTTCACCACAATATATACCGTAAAGAACACAGATCAATAACTCTAAATCAAATTCATCATTGCCAGGACTTCCCTTTTCTTTAGAAATAAGCCTGGTAGGTTTTACCAAGCATTCTAAAACATTGGGAATTGTCCACAATTCGGTGTGACCTCTTTGTAATATTTGCCAATTATTAATGCTTATAATAGAAATCACTGACAAATGGGTATATTCATATACACACACTGGTGCATAAAAGTTTGTGAGCCCTTTAGAATTTCATATATCTCTGCATAAATATGACCTAAAACATCAGATTTTCACACAAGTTCTAAAAGTAGATAAAGAGAACCCAGTGAAATAAACGAAACAAATATACTTGGTCATTTATTTATTGAGGAACATGATCCGGTATTACAGTTCTGAGAGTAGCAAAGTGTATGAACCACTAAACTTGGCAGTTAATCTGAAGGTGAAATTAAAGTCAGCTGTTTTCAATCAATGGGATGACATTCAGGAGAGGGGGCACCCTGTTGTATGTAAAAGAGAGCACATCTATCAAAGTCTGATCTTCACACCATGCTTGTGTAAGTGTATCATGGCACAAACAAAGGAGGACGTCTGAAGAACTGCTCATGAGGCTGGAAATGTTTACAGAACCATCTCGAAAGAGGTTGGAATCCACCAGGTCACAGTCAGGCAGATTGCACTCAAAAGGAGAAAACTCAAAATCACTGTTACCCTTCCCAGGAGTGATCGACCCACAAGGATCACTCCAAGAGCAAGGTGTTTGCAAGGTCTGCAAGGTCACAAAGGAACACAGAATAACATGTAAGCAACTAAAGTCCTCTCTCAGATTGCTTAGTGTTAACACACCGCCACCACATTAGTGTCACTGAGAATGATCCACCACCCAAATAGTACCTGATCTGTGCTGGTCCTGTGGGGGTCCTGACCATTAGAGAAGAGAGTAAAGGTGATGTACAATGCATGTAGAGAAACAGATGGACTGTCATTGCAGAACTATAAAGTGCAGTGACTGAAAGATTTTGCACTGTACTCTATAAAACTTAAAAACATATGAATTCAAGAAGCAAAGTTGTGTGTTGCTGACGGTGACTTTCATTTAATCTAATTCTATGTAGGAGCCATTCAATGGTACAGCACAAGAGCCTCTGGAGATACTGCTGCTGACCCTTGTTATTATTCAGACAGATGAGGTAAGCAAGGGAATAACATTGAGGCAGAGAGTGTGAGAAAAATACACCCTTCCTGCACAGGACCATCATAGGGCGCAGACACACGCACACCTACATACTAACTCACTCAGTCACATTGGGGCACTTTACAGATACCAATTAGCCTGTTAGATATGAAAAAATGCTTACTCAAACCAAGTTATTGAGATTTTAATAATTCTTTGAGGTTCACAAATATGACTCTATCTGTACAATGCCTCACCTGCCCTTGACTTCACTGCACGTCACCAGCGCCAATGCTTTGTCAAGTCAAGTCAAGTCAGATTTATTTATATAGCGCTTTTTACAATGGAGCATTGTCTCAAAGCAACTTTACAAGTTTAGATTATCTCCTAATAACTACGTCCAATCCCAAATTGAGCAAGACTAAGGCGACAGTGGCAAGGAAAAACTCCCTAGTTCTAGGAAGAAACCTTGGGAGGACCAAGACTCAAAAAGGGACCCAACCTCCTTGGGCGGCGTAGATGATAAATCTAAGAGTGAAACTAAAGTCATGGAGTCAAAGTTAAAATAAAATGTGAAGTATGCACATCGACATTAAGTGGCCCGGGTATGATGGGGCTGGAGCTGATGACGGATTTGTAGAGTACATACACTCATGGCAATTTGGAAACACCAATTAACCTAACACACATGTCTTTTGAATGTGGGAAGGAACCAGAGTACCCAGAATAAACCCATGCAGACACTGGGTAAATATGCAAACTCCACACAGGCAGAGCCCAGGGTCAGGATCGAACCAGGGATCTTGAAGCTGCAAGGCAACAGTGCTAACCACTGCGCCACTGTTACACACGGCAAATAAAATAATGCAACTTCAAAGTCTATATCTAAATGATTTTTAACATAGTGGGACACTTTTTGCCGTGTCTTTTTCACATCTTCAACTTAAAAAAGACACGAGCCAAGATTATTGCAGAAAGCTATAGGCTAGTTTGTGTTTTTTGTGGGCATACACAGACTAGAATGCACTTAGATAAACAAGAAAATGGTTACGTACAGTCACGGGTTTATCACCATCATTCCCCTCCTTTCAGCTATATTCCACCAGATCTTTAATATCCATGTTTTTATGGTCAGCATGCTGCTTGTCATTTACATTTATAGCATTTAGCAAAAGCCCTTATCCAGAGCGACTTACAATTCATGCAGTCTTACAAAAATAATTGTGGGTTAAGGGCCTTGCTCAAGGACCCAACAGTGGCAGCTTGGTAGAGGTGGGATTTGAACCCTGGACCTTTTGGTCCATAGTCCAGTATCTTAACCGCTAGGCTACCACAGTCGACAGTCATGTAAGCTCTTGGGCTCTGCTAGAAGTATGAGCTGTTGAATCTCCAACATGGTCTGTTGTAAATTAAGAGTCTAAGATTAAATCACAAATGTACTGCACAAAATGGATCTGCGGGCATTCTATTGTGTGCTCCATTAATGTAGGCTTAGTTCTAGCAGTAAATATGCATGAATTCTGACTGGCAGCATTTTCCTGTCAGGTCTGTAGGGTCCACCATTCAACTTTAATACACCGCACATGAAAGAGCAGCTTCCACAGCACGTGGATGAGTCACTTGACAGGGAGATGAGTGTGAGATTTATATCTAAAGGCAATGCGTTCCATCTTTTTAGCATTTAAATGATTAGAACTCTCTCTCCTGTACAATGAGTTCTGTTCAGTATGGAATCAATAGCTCACACTTAAAAAAAAATAGTTTTAGTGACTAGGAGTGCTTGAAAGCTTGAGAGAGAGTCTGCGTCTTAAAGCTATCCTGTAAAGTAGTGCAAAGGTTCTTAGAGTAGCATTAGCTTTGCATCCAACAAGGCCCTGCTTTATGAAGTGTGCACTTTTAATGGGTCATTATATCAAATTTAAGAGGTGCGAATTGATCTACTTCTAATTCATTACTAATGTAGCAATTACAGCAAGTACTTAACTCTTGCTTTGAAAATATATGGCATTGCCTACTATGTTAAGTTGACACCAATGAATGTATTTTGATTTATCCCATTTAAACACTTAAAATAGGGTAAGAACTGAGGTGACCCTGTATGTGTATATATATATTTTTTTCATCTTTGAGGCTCTCCCTCGTGGAAGGCAGACGCACAGTTTGCTTGGCTTCTTTGTATCTGTCTCGTCTACTCTAATCTACTCCTTAGCACTGCTCCTCAAAGAACAAATTATGGAATTGGTTAAATGGTCTCTTGAACGACTATTGACACCATACTTATCATCAGAAATTCGGATTCGGGGGAAGAATTCGGGGGAAGGGGGAGGGGGAATCAAGAAATTCCGACGAATTCGGGGAACCCACATGTCCCCGACGGAACACAGATGGCAAGGATACGCGATGAACTCGTGGGGGAAGGGGGAGTCGTGGGTGCCTGGCACCATCTTTCGTTGGAGGACATCGAGGATGTTTATCTATTCGGAACTTTGAATCGTGGGGTTTCTGCTGATTGGATTAGGCGTTACCCTGCTGTATCGGAAAATTTAAAATTTTATTCGAACTTTGACTCCATCACTTTAAGTTTTGTTCTTAGATTTATCATCTACGCCCGCCCAAGGAGGTTGGGTCCCTTTTTGAGTCTTGGTCCTCCCAAGGTTTCTTCCTAGAACTAGGGAGTTTTTCCTTGCCACTGTCGCCCTATGGCTTGCTCAATTTGAGATTGGATGTAGTTATTAGGAGATAATCTAAACTTGTAAAGTTTGCTTTGAGACAATCTCCATTGTAAAAAGCGCTATATAAATAAAATCTGACTGACTGACTGACTAAAAGAGTTGGGTCAGTTGTCAACGGTCCCCAGAAACTGCCCACTTTGATTGAAATGGTGGGCAGAGCCGTTTTGGAACTCAGACTGCGCATATTAATCGCACCATGGAATCCATCATGGAGGAGAAACAACGGCTTGCGAAATGAGGTAAATCATCAGAGATACGTTGGTTCTGAGTGTTAAAAAATTTGAGCTCAGTCAAAACACGTGATTTTTACTCTCGGCTTCCCTGTTATCAGCAACAGCCTTCGCTGATAAGAAATTCCTCCAGAGGATCTGCTGCTAGTACCACCCACCCCCCATCTACTGACTGTTTTTTTCATTCTGGGCAGTAAGCGCTGTATATACTGCCATGTTATCGCAAACTTTGTTACAGACTCTTTCTGCTGCAAGAATGTGAACTGACAAAACTTTTTTGTCCCTACCCAACAAAAACGTCTCCACACTCTAAGCTTAACTCTACCAAGACGGCGGGACGGGTCTGGTCTGGCAGGGCGCGCTGTAACTGCTGCGAACCACGGATGGCTGCTTGTCGTTTTGGCTAATTTTCCGATACCCACATCCCTAACCAGTGGCTAGTTGTGTGGGTCTATGTTATGTTTATGCGCTTAGGTGCTGGAAGGAGTTCTCCTTCTTTCCCAATGTGTTCATTATTTCTTGTTTCTTCTAAAATGCATTTCGTTGCTTTGTACTTGTACATGTGTTAATGACAATAAATTGAATACCATACCATACCATACCATATAGATGTGTGTATATTTAAATTAATATATATATATATATATATAATATATATATAATTATCCATATATATATATATATATATGGAAATATACACCATTCATGAAGTCCTTTAGCATGCAACATTACACCAGTGCTTTAAACACCATGTGCGTTTGTGGACGTGTACAGTAAGTCCCCTAGATACGAACCAGTCCCCTCTGAGAGTGGGTTTTGCATGTCCAAAAGTGCTGGGGGTGGGTGGGGGGGGATTAAAGAAGAGCTCAGAGAGGGGGAAATATAGGAATGATCGAGAAAGAGGGAAAGGCAGAGAGAGAGAGGGAGAGGGGAAGGAGGACTAAGGGAGAACAGGGGCAGAGAAGGAGAGGGGGAAAAAAGAATGCGAAGAAGTGGGATAAAGGGGTAAGAAGCAAGAATGAGGGAGGCGCAAAGGAAAGAAAGGCAGAACGGAATGGGTGGGGAAGTGTTGGTAGGTCCCTCTTAGAAGTGGGTTGCATGTCAAAAGTTGGTATGTACATTATATTTTAGCCTAAGAATTCACCTTGTGAGCCTCCAACACACCTGATCATCACTTTCTTTCATTTTAGTGTCCATTGTCCTGGCTTGCACTGTTATTTTTCTTATAGAGATCAACACTGCTTTGATGCTTAATACCTGACATTCTGGTGGTATATTCCTCAAAAAGGAGATATGTATTTTACATAGTCGGTGTCACGACCGCAGTCCTACTTCCCAGGGTCCATCCCTCCTTCCACATCATCCCTGCAATGTTGCATCACCTTTGATTACATTCTGACTTCCTGATTTACTTCAGCTGTTTAGCTTCTGTCTCATTCATTCAGTTATTTAAACTCAGCATTTCCTTTGTTTGCTGTGATGTGGGTATGTTTCGCTTCTATGCAGTTCATGCTGTTACAGTTTCCCGCTTCCTCGTGCATGCATCATTCTTGCTTGCTGTGTTTTGGATTGTTTGTAGAGTCTGTATGCCCAGGTCTTAGTTTTGTTATTTGCACTCAATTCTCCAGTGTTTTTCAGTTTCTTAATAAAGCTCTGCTCTGTACTGGTGTCTAATGTTCATCTCTCGCTTTCTGTACAAGCATGACAGTCAGTAGCACAACCATTTCACAATGTCACAAAGTAAACAACAATGTCCGGCTCGCCTCTGTTAAGCACCTGATACGTGATCTAATCTATTGCGCTGATACACAACTTGAAATTCTATCACAGTTTTTAATTTTGAGCTTATTTAAATCATTTCCAATATATTGCACACGTACGTTCGCGTATTTGAAAGTTAATTAGTGGAAAGTTCGTGTCTAGGGGACTTGCTGTGTACTTGACATAAAACATCGTCAGATTTTCACACAGGTTCTAAGAGTTCATAAACAAATGAGACAAAAATTTCATAGTCAGTCATTAATTTACATTCATTAAATGACCCAGTGTTACAATTTCTGTGATTGTCAAAAGTATGTGAACCTCAAGTTGCAGTCAAATACAGTCAAGTGTTTTCAATCAGTGGGATGACGGTCAGGTGTGAGTTGTGCCCTGTTGTATATAAAGAACAGGGATCTATCAAAGTCTGATCTTCAAACCACATTTATGGAAGTGTTACATGGCACAAATAAATGAGCTTTCTGAGGACCTCATCAAAAACAATTGTTGATGTTGATCAGACTGGAAAAGGTTACAAAACCATGTCTAAAGAGTTTGGACTCCATGTATTTTCCATATTAGGATTGTTTTGTAATATATTTACTTAGTCCTTATTGACTGCTGGTTGGGAATTTATATGCCTTTGTTTACGTGAAGAAACAATTTACAATGTTCTTTCTGACAGAATTCACCGAAGGGTGCCTTTATCTCATTGAAATGACCATTTTCTAAGACCTGGGCTTCTATTAGGCTGTAATGTCTATCCATAAAGAGTGGAGGCTTTATCCTTAAATGAACCTGGAAAGTCAATCAGTACGGAGCTGTGCTTGCCAGTCCCACTGAGTTTGATTCCAGGTGAAATAACATGAGGTCTGAGGAAGAGTGAGATGGGGAGAAAAGAGAGAGATTCGAGAGAAGAGAGGACGAGAGAGAGAGAAGAGAGAGAGAGAGAGAGAGAGAATAAAAAGCGACAGAAAAACTGCATGGAACATATGGTGAGTGTGACAGAGAGAGAGGGACAGGAGGGTGATACATAATGATCCTGCGAGTTGAAGAACAGCAGGACCACTGCAGACTCATAAATGGCAAGCACACCTAAAAACCTGCCTTAATAATAGCTATAGTGGACTGTGTTTTACTTTTATTTACAAATTTGTGACGCAAGTGAAAAAGTGAAGGATTACTAAGGATTACATTGTTCAAATAAGCTTGTACCTCACAAATTATTATTATTATTATTATTATTATTATTATTATTATTAATAATAATAATAATAATAATAATAATAATAAAATGTTATCACAAAACAATACTATATTATAATATAACATGGCAATATTAGCAGTTACATCATTACTAATATTCAATTGAATTAACATTTATATTTATATTACAAGGCTTATTTTATTTAAAATCTCTGATGTCTGCATTGAATTAATTTGACAACTAACTGATCATAGTATTCATGAAAAAAACTTCTAGAGTCTATATATATTTCCTACTTTATTTATGCTCCATAATGCTGTATTATTTCTTCAATTTATTAGTTTATAGTATATAATATTTTCTTTTATATTGCTCTTTCTTTAATTGTACAGTTAAGCTTCTGTGTATTTTTATACACTTCCTATTTAAGTAATTTTTGTTTAGTTCTTACATATAACATCTATGCTGTCCAAGGAGGTTGATACTGATATTTGAGACAATGCTCTGTTATAAAAAAGTGCTGTAGTAATAAATTTGACTTGGCTGTGACAATATCTATCCTCCATCATTTACTTGTTGCATATTAACATTGCTTTTAATTGCTTTCAATACCTGACTATACAAAAATAAACAGGCTTACCACCCCCACACTGCAGTTGGCAAGTTTTACTTGGCTTCATCATGCCTGTCCTCTTTCACAAGTACTTTCACTAGTGTGAACCAAAATGGAGCCAACAGCTAAAAATGTAAAGGTAACAAGAACTTTTCATGCTAAAATATTCTTTTTTTTTTAGCCCTATGGTTAAGTGAAATGGCTTCCTTTTAATATATGGTATGTATAAAGGGTCTAAGTAGCCATTTATAAGTAGCCACACTACTGCATGTAGTGTATAGGTATGTACATTTCAAAGTCCATCTGATCAACGTTCATTTGCTTTACTGGCTGAGATTTTAAGAATTATAAAAGGAAATAGAAATTTGTCCTAATAAATCTTATTCAAGTCTGAGTGACAGAAAACAAGTACAAGCAAGCCTTTGTGACACCTGCTGACAGAAAAGAGAACTGCAGTCTTGAAAGGCAAAAAACATGGATGCATTCCTCTCTGGTTTCTGTTTTTGGTAAGTGTTTATGTTTTATAAAAGATACAGTGATACAAATTTACAAATGATACAAATGTACCATGCATGTGGTGTGAAAAAGTGTTTGCCCCCATCCTGATTTCCTATTTTTTAGCATGTTTGTCACACTCAAGTGTTTCGGAACATCAAACCAATTTAAATATTAGTCAAATATAACAAAAGTAAACACAAAATGCAATTTTTAAATGAAGGAGTTTATTATTAAGGGAAAAAAAATCCAAACGTACATGGCCCTGTGTGAAAAGGTAATTGCCCCCCTGCTAAAACATAACTTAACTATGGTTTATCACACCTGAGTTCACTGTCTCTAGCCACACCCAGGCCTGATTATTGCCACACCTGTTCTCAATCAGGACATCACTTAAATAGGACCTGCCTGACAAAGTGAAGTACAGCAAAAGATCCTTAAAAGCTACACATCATGGCGACATCCAAAGAAAGTCAGGAACAATCGAGAAAGAAAGTAATTTAAATCTATCAATCTAGAAAGGGTTATAAAGCCATTTCTAAAGCTTTGGGACTCCAGTGAACCATAGTGAGAGCCATTATCCACAAATGGTGAAGACATGGAACAGTGGTGAACCTTCCCAGGAGTGGCCGGCCAACCAAAATTACCCCAAGAGCAGAGCGACGACTCATCCAAGAGGTCACAAAAGACCCCACAACAACATCCAAAGAACTGCAGACCTCACTTGCCTCAGTTAAGGTCAGTGTTCATGCCTCCACCATA
>JAJAGP010006345.1:0-22660 GCA_025084515.1 Ancistrus triradiatus | reverse complement strand
GGTTCTCTTTATCTACTTTTAGGATTTGTGTGAAAATCTGATGACGTTTTAGATCATATTTATGCATATAATAAAGAGAACACTTGGAGTTATATTGTGTTGTTTAAGTGTTCCCTTTATTTTATTTTGAGCAGTGTATACATATATATATATATATATATATATATATATATATATATATATATATATATATATATATATATATATATATATATACATACTGCTCAAATTGAAGAATATGGTTTACAAGCAGTACTATCACTGAAGTATCTACATGCTTAATACTTATACAAATAAGTACTGTTTGAAGAGTTCCCTTAATCCTATAAAGACAATGTCTGTTTCAGTGCTTCACACTCCAATGTATTAAGGAAGCAGAAAACACACCCACAGGCCACGCTTCAAGTAAGACCCTGCTCATTTGCTCTCTTGTAGACTGAAGTCACATGAAGGAACTTGAGCAATAATTAACTCGGTGTCCACAAATCAGCAGCCAACTTCTCATTTACAAAGTCCAAATGCCCCTAATCCACACCAGTGCAAAAGTTACAGACTCAGAGTTCCAAATGGCTCACTCTGACCCCCACATCTCTGAGGAAGCCTTGAGGTGGGGTTGCCAATGTCACCATGCCATGCAGAGGCAAATTAAAGCTACAATGGTCCATTAGTGAGCTCAAAAGAAGAAGGCTGTTGCAGTCTTGCCTCACACTGAGGGAACTCTGGAACCCACTGAGAGGGGTGACAGGTGATCCCAGACTTTGAAAGGGGTCAAGCAAGAGGTCAATCCTTCTACAAGTTAAAAAGAGCAGATATTGGAAAAGTGCCTGAAGTCACTAACAGGATGCAACCAGTCTCTAGTTGTTTTTCTGCCTTCTTATGTTCATGTCATGGAACATAAGAAGAGTATGTGTGTTTGGAAATCCGTCTGAACGCTTATCACAAATACATTCCGTTGAATGATATTAAGTCATTACGTTTATGTAGCGCACTATGTTTTAAATGCCATTATATAACCCAGTATCTACACATGTATCAGTAGTGGGAATATGCCATCTGAAAAATAGATTATGTATTTAAAAATATATATATATATATATATATATATATATATATATATATACATATAAATGTTTTTTTTAGTGTTATTGTGTTTTTACTGTGCCAACTTTTCCTTATTTGGGGTTATATAAAGTACATGGTACATGAGTGTGAGAAGTTCAAAAACCAATGAGGTTTTAGGTCATATCAGTTCTTAAATCATCACCTGTATAAAATGTCCTTTTTACAACCGTTTTTTATTGAGAAAAATCAGGTTCAAGTGATGATGTATGACTGGTAGATATTCAAAAAACAAAATACCATAAGGACTGGAGCATTAATCATCATAAACGCACGAGAAGCAAGTAATATCACTGACCAGACCTGCTACCACTTACCACACGCATTGCTGAAGATACAGAGAAACTGGTGACTGAATAGAAATTGTGTGCATTTTACACAATGGACCCAACACAAACAACAGATGGTTGCAAAATATGCAAAGGCAACACTAGAACATCTGGTGGAAACTCAAACCTGGTCAAGTACCTCAAATCCAGTATTAACAACATCCGGGTATTTTGAGCTATTTAAGGTCTGGCCACACCTCAGAACCTTATTTTATTTTTTTTTTAATATTATTATTATGATATTATTCATAGACATCTAGAATATTGACACCTAGTGGTGATATTTATCACAATGTAACTGTTTACATTAACTTGGGAAGTGCACTTAATTCAAGTTTATTTTTAAAGCATTAAAAGAGAGAAATGGGTCCATTTGCAAATTAACTTTAAAAACCAACATGAACAATATTTGTGACAATATTGTGGAATGTGATCCACCTTTAAAATGATTGTGATTATGATATTCTGGCCATATCGCCCACCCTGTCAAATATTTTCTCCTTTACTGTTACGCTGCATCCATAATGTGATGTGTTTATGCTGTGTACATGTAATAAAAGCTTGGTGGGCTTAGTGGGCTGTCATCGAAGTCATTAGCATTTGTACAGGTACCATCCGATCAACATCTGTTCGCTTTAACATCCAAGGTCTTCAGAATTAGAATAGGAAATAAATACCTGTCTCATATACATCTAATTCACGTCTCAATGACAGAAAGCAAGTAGGAATGAACCCTTGCAGCACCTGCTGGTAGAAAAAAGAATCGCAGGCAGAAAACAATATGGTACCATTGTTGCTGTTGGTAAGTTTGTCAAGTTTTATAAAAGATACAAAGACAGAAAATGACTGTATTGTTACAGGACAGCACTGTACCACATATTTTAGTTAATATTATTGTGTCAAATTAAGCATTGTATGCAAAGTATCAAACTTACAGTGTGCCTATGGTAATGTCTGGTCAACGTCCATTTCGGTCAAAGTTCTGTTGCACAGAATGTATAATGTGGATGTTAAACAGCACATACCTGTATTAGATATCAACTACACAAATGAAGAACGACTGTTTTAAATGCTGAGAATAATGGAGAAACATTTATTTTTATTCATGTGTTTGGGGAAATTTGAATATTGCAGAATGTATGAACATTTTTATGATTAAAATTTCAAAAGCCTGGTTGTTTTGCACATTGTTTGGCTTAATGTGAGATTTTCATTAATTTATGTTCAGTTATTTATGTTCAGTTTCTGCTTTATCCTGATAAGGATTATAGATCAATCATGGCCTCGGAACAGTGAGTGCAAGACACAAACACACCCAGGACTGGGCACATGTCAGTCACGGAGCATCACACACTCACCCATTCATTCACACCAACACAACACAAAAACAATTTCACTTACTAGCATTTTTGGGGGAGAGTAGAAAATGCCCTGAGGAATTCCGCATGGACATATGGGTAACACTGACAGAAACTGGAGGCAAACTCAAGTCCCTGGGGCTATGTCACACCATGACTACCTGCTGCACCAGCTGTCAACCTATAAGGAATATATCACATGTATGTAATTTAGCTGATGCCATTATGCAGAGCAAATAACAATTGATACAGTCTTACAAATCCAAGCAATTGTGGGTTAAGGGCCTTGATCAGGGACCCAACAGTGGCAGCTTGATGGAGATGGGATTTGAACCCTGGACCTTTTGGTTTACAGTCCAGTACCTCAACCATTAGGGTCCCACAGTCCCATAGGAATACTGGTTATGAAGAAATTACAGTTATATAGTTATATTATAGTTATACCATTTCAAATGTACATAAAAGGCAGCTGATTAAAGTGTTAAGAAAGCAGGCTTGGGGGTATGCTAGCTTGATATTGGGGGAAGGGAGCCCCAAAGTAAGAACTTGCCCAAGGCCTCAAAAAGTTTGCTCCCAACCCTGGATCAACATCTAACAACCAGGCTTTAAATACAATACTACAAACAATTAGGGCTGCGTTAAACAATCGATACAGCAATATATCGCAATATCTATTTCTGTGATATACTACATCGATTGTCAGCTCAAAATATCCATTTTTTTTTAAGGAAGAACTTTGAAATGGGATGTAACCTACAATCTCCACTCCTGTAGATGTCATGCGATGTATCAAGACGACTCAGATTGTACACGGCAACTTGTATTTCAGCTGTTTTTAGATTTTCACTGAACAATATGAAATATCGCAATATACTGCAATATGCTTTCATACTGCAATGTATCGTGATATAATGGTACCGTGACCCATGTATCATGATGCGTATCATACCGAGAAGTCCTACAGACAAGCCACAATTGTATCTAATTTACAGAACAACTAAAGGGAATATCAAATAAGTTATGCTATCAAGTTATGCTACCATTTCTGTTAACCACCAGTTTCATCTGTCCTAAAACGCACAAAAACATTCCTTGAGCATTTTAGTGTCAGGGATGGTGGGGGACACCGATAAAGTCAAAACAAGCCGATCAAAAAATTCAGGGAGTAAACGTGGAAGTGGAGCCCAGGATCTGCTCTATATCTGAACCTGATTCAAGTCCAGAAACACAGAATATAATAAAGAGAGCCCCTGCGGGTTAGTCGTTGTTGCTCTTGGCCTCCTTCCAGTTACAGGTCAAAGGGACAACAAAGAAACATCTTGATCTGCATATTGTATTTATTAGTGATGGGCTGATTCACATTTTTTCAGATCTGATCCTGTTCCATTGCACAACTGCCGATACCGATACCGATTCCGATACAGGAGGTTTTTTTTTACTTTTCGTAAACACACCACCGACCATCACGTTGCAAGCCCCACTCCAAATTCTATTTTATCGTATTAATTAAGAACACCTGTACACCTACTTGTTAATCCAATGATCTAATCAGCCAGGCTCTGTGAGGAGTCCATTGCATAAAATAAAACAAAGGTATTGATTTTGACCATGGCATGATTCTTCTGGCCTGGTCTAATTAATCGTCACCTGTTGTTTCAAAGCACTAACCTATTCTCTTCATAGCTGATAGTGAGAAAGGGATGTGCTGTGTTTTTAGGATCTATGGCTATGAGGTTTCTGAGAGGCAACTCCTGCATTATATTTGGCTGTTTTGGAGCAAATTTTTTCACCCGTTTAGCTTGGAACTCCCAAGATGTGCATACTGTAGATCTGTAGCTGCTGCAGTATGAATCCTTCTCCACAAAGATCTAAACAAGCATTTTCCCTTGTGGTCTCACACTTTCAGACCCCACTATAGCTTTATTCTCTTATCAGACGACTTCTATCCGATTAAAGCGTGTTGTCGTAATACTCTCTGTACTGCCCAATTAAAACTGTTGACAATTCAATTTCAATTCTCAATCACAGATTTTAAAATGGAACCACACGTAACCATGTAACCACAGTTAGACTTTTATTAATGGATATTGTCTGGTGTTGCAACGGTTTATGACTTTGGATCGTGAAACGTTGTACTGGTCGAATAAAACTGAGAAATGAGCTGACAAATGTTATTTCTTAACCCCAGCTTTTAAACACATTGTTTTGAGTAGGCATTTCAATTACAATATCAAATCTGAAGACCTGGGAGCGAAGGAGCGCGTGAAATTGTTGGTATCCCAGAGGTCTTATCTACATGTGAGAGGGAGGAAAGTGATAAATCTCTAAACCCCTGTGAGCCCTGAGCAGATTAGTGCTATTAGTGGTTGGTCTCCTCCTTGTCCTCCTCCTCCTCCTCTCAGCACCCTCACTTTTGGTCAGTCATGTGGGATAAGGCTTGCGTAAAAATGTAGCCAGTCTTTAAGAGAAGCAATAAGGAGAGATAAGTCCTGTCTTCCTGAAGGAGAACTACCTCTGTCAGCTCTCAGCAAAGGTGTCCTGCTTTGGCTTTGGCCTGTCCATCAATGGAGTCGACCAAAACATTGATTCTTGCAGCTCATCTGTAAAGACAGGACCAGGATTTTTTTTTTGATTTTTTTGGAGTTTTTTTCCAATTTTGGACTAAAGTTCTTCAAGTTGTGACCAAACAAGGAACAAGTGCTACCAGCAGCCATTTTTCCCGCCATGACGAGTCTGTCATGACGACACCTGGGCTGGTATAAAGGAAACCATAACACCTCACGTACTTTAAGAAGTGGAAAACAATGGCAGACACACGTTTTGTATTTTGCTCGCTCGCACTGTTGGCAGGACTTTTCACGTTAAACTACGCTGAAGCCAAAGACTCGGACACGGCGAGTGCTAAAAGTTTAACGGCATTGAACGGCACAGCTTCGCGTTACCCGCGCGTGCCCCCGCCGCCGCCCATGTGCACCGGACCCACCGAGATCCGCGACGCGTTTAAGTACATCAATGCAGCCGTGTCGTGCATCGTGTTCGCGGTGGGACTGGTGGGAAACTCCGCGCTGCTGCGCATCATTTACGCACACGAACGCATGCGCAACGGGCCCAACCTGCTCATCGCGAGCCTGGCGCTCGGGGACCTGGTGCACATCGTTATTGGCATCCCCATCAATGTGTACAAGGTATGTGTATGATTATTGGTTAATTGTATTAATTCAGTCGATAGGCTGAAATCATGTCATTCGAACAATAATTAATGCACAACCCCCAATTGTAATAAGTTGGGACAGTATGGAAATTGCAAGTTAGAAAAACGCAGTGTTCTTGCATGTATTTAGACTTTACACTATTTTCATTGCAGACAGGTACGAACCCGAGATATTTTCATGGGTTCTTTTTCCGCGGGTTATATCCGGGGTCAACTTCATTTCACTGGATAATAAACATCATTCCAAAAAAAAGCATTATTAAAGTAAAGCATTTACCGATTTGTAACATTACCATTCCTTCCTTGTTATTTTGTCCCATTCTTAGTGAAAGCACATCTTAATGTGTGCAACAGTACAGGTCGTTGTAACATTTTTTTGTTTCAAAATTCCCCACACGTTCTCTATTGAGGGCAGCTTGGGACTCCAGGCAGGCCAATACAGTATCTGTATACCATCTTCTTCTGCAGCCATGCCTTTGTAATGTGTGCAGCATGTGATTTTGCATTGTCTTGTTGAAAAATGCATAAATGTCCCTGGAAAACATCCTGAAGAAGTGTTGCTTTGAAATGTCAGTGTACCTTTATGAAAACAGACACAGCCCCATACTACGACACGACAGAGCCTGGCTTTTGGACTTTTTGCAGATAACAGTCTGGATGGCTCTTCTCGTCTTTGGTCCGGAACGCATGGCAATCATTTCTTCCAAAAAATATCTGGAATACTCATATATCTGACCAGAATACATGTTTCCACTGAGTGATGGTCCATCCCAGATGTCTCTGATCCCAGAGAAGTCGATGACGCTTCTGGACGTGGTTGACATAAGGCTTCCTTTTTGCACAGTAAAGTTTTAACACATTGTAGATTGTGGGGATCACTGTGTCAGTAATGCTGGCCTTATGCCCAGTGACTCTCCAAGCAATTTCACTGTCGCAGAAAAATTTCCAATGTTGGAATAAAATCCTGAGAGTCTTGCTAGAGTCGGATCGCACTCGTGTCATCTTGGTGGACTGGTGTAAGATGGTTAGGATAGCTGTCTTAAGTCGGTCTTTTTGTTGCCTTGAAGTTCTGATCAAATGCTTGCTGGCTCACACAAAAAGTCGAGCAACCAGTAGGGGTGAGCTCTCACCAGCACCCAAATAGGAATTACATTTGGAATGTTTTACAGTCAGTAGGGTTAGACCTGACAAATTAAAGTTTTCGACAAATAATGGTTAACGCTACATTTCGGATGTGTTGCAGATTCTTGTATTGTATTATTTAGTTGTTTGACTGCACGAGGGAAAGTGTATGGGAAACCAAAAAAAACACTCTGAATTGTCTTTAGCATTTAGCGCTTAGCAATTGACAAGTATAAAAAAGCTGATTTTTGAAATCGTGATGCACCAAAAGGTTCGATTTTCTTTTTCCCCTTAGCTAAATAAAACATCATGGGGTGATTTTCTATCATTTACCCAATATTGCGTGTCTCTGCCCTATCTCTTATAATGACGATGCCAAAATGCTGGTGAGGAGCGAAACAGAGGAGCCAGTGTGTGTGAACGAGCAGCAAAACGCCCCAAAAGAGGTGTTTTTTCAGTTATGAAATCAAAAAACATTTCCTGTGGCCAGGGGTTTGTCCAACGTTTTGCACAAGACTGTAGCTTTAAATTCTACATAAAATACATGTGGTCACATTCTGAAGAACTCAAAATATTTAAAATGTCAGAGAACAACACATTCACCCAGTATGGTCAGATAAAAATTAAAGAGTGGACGTGTCATTTTATAGGGGACGTAAATGTTAATTGTTCTGTTGCTGGCCTACACTCTTTTTAAACAAAGGTTTAATTTTTCTTTTCAGCTTTCTGGCTGAAGACTGGCCCTTTGGCGTTGGAGTGTGTAAAACTAGTTGTTTCCCTTTTTGTTGTCAGAAGAAGTCCTCAGTTGGCATTCACAGTCTGAAGTCTGTGTGCATTAAGCATAGACAGGTACAACTTATGTTGATTATTCAGTTTTTAACTTTACTGCTGGCATATGTAATACCCGTGCAACACTATATATTATGTTTTATCTATGAACAAAACTGTTGTGTTTACGCTACAGTGGGGCAAAAAGTATTTAGTCAGCCACTGATTGTGCAAGTTCTTCCTTACTTAGAAGATGAGAGAGACGGGTCTGAAAGATGAGAGAGGTCTGAATTTTCATCATAGGTACACTTCATCTATGAGAGGACAAAAAGTGAGAAAAAAATCCAGGGAAAATCACATTGTAAATCATGGTGGGAAAATAAGTATTTGGTCACTCCCCCAACAAACAAGCAAGATTTATCGGCTATCACCAGACCTGTAACTTCTTCTTTAAGAAGCTCTTCTGTTCTGTCCTTCACTCCACTGGTTACCTGTATTAATGGGCACTTGTTTGGACCCTCGTTATCTGTATAAAAAGGGGGACCTGTCCACAGCCTCAAACAGTCAAGACTCCAAACACAACCATGGCCAAGACCAAAGAGCTGTGAAGGGACACCAGAGAAGAAAAATTGTAGAACTTGAACCAGGCTGGGAAAGAGATGAATCTACAATAGGCAAGCAGTTGGAATGGTGTGCTGAATAAATCAACTGTGGGAGCAATTATAAGAAAATGGAAGACATACAAGATCATTGATAATCTCCCTCGATCTGGGCTCCACGCAAGGATTCATCCCGATGGGGTCAAAATGGATCATGAGAACGGACGAGCAAAAAATCCCAGAACTACACGGAGGGACCTGATGAATGGACCTGCAGAGAGCTGGGACCAAAGTAAAAAGGGGTTACCATCAGTAACACACTACGCCGAGAGGACTCAGATCCTGCAGTGCCCAGGCGTTTTTGTCCCCCTGCTTTAAGCCAGTACATTGTCCAGGCCACATCTGAAGGTTTGCCAGAGAGCATATGGATGATCCAGAAGAGGATTGGGAGAATATCATGTAGTCAGATGAAATCCAAAATAGAACTTTTTGTAGCCGTTATTTAAAAAAACTCAACTCGTTCGTGTTTGGAGGAAGAAGGATGCTGAGCTGCAATCCCAAGAACACCATACTACTGTGAAGCAGTGGGGGGGTGGAAACATCATGCTTTGGGGCTGTTTTCTGAGCAGAGGGCGACAGGGACGGAAACTGATCCGTTTAAGGGAAGAATGAACGGGGCCATGCATCGTGAGATTTTAGCCAAAACCCTCCTGCCATCAGTGAGGAGCATTGAAGATGGAAGTTGCGTTAAAAAACTCAAACTAGAGCGAAAAAAGGATGCTGAGTCGCACATCCAAGGAAACACCATACTCCTGGGAAGCATGGGGGTGGCAAACATTCATGCTTTGAGTCGCCATCCCAAGAAACGAACACAATACCTACTGTGAAGCAGGGGGTGGAAACAATCTGCTTTGGGGCTGTTTTTCTGCAGAGGGGACAGGACGAGTCTGATCTGATCCGTGTTATAAGGCCAAGAATGAACGGCGGGGCCATGTATGGTGAGGATTTTAAGCCAAAAACCTTGGGGGGACAATGATCACGAAACACCACCGCCTCGGGCAGTGAACGAGTGGCTCCGTAAAAAAGCCATTTCAGGGTTTCTGGAGGGCCCTAGCCAGTCTCCAGACCTCAACCCCATAGAAAAATGTGTGGAGGGAGGGAATTGAAAGTCATGTTAGCCCCAAAACATCACTGCTCTAGAGGAGATCTGCATGGAGGAATGAGGGCCAAAATACCAGCTACAGTGTGTGTGCCAATCTGGTTGAAGGACGTACAGGGAAACGTTTGACCTCTGTCATTGCCAACAAAGGTTATGTTTACAAAGTACTGATGTTGAACTTTTGTTACTGACCAATTACGTATTTTCACCATAATTTACAAATAAATTCTTAACAAAATCCTACAATGTGATTTCCTGGATTTTTTCTAACTTCTCTCATCTTTCTAAGTAGGAGGAACTTGCACAATCAGTGGGCTGAACCAAATACTTTTTTGCCCCACTGTATATAAGACAATGTGCCAAATATTGCTTTTTTAATGTATGTTTAACTTTATTTTCATACGTTTATGTACAATATGTAACAGCTTAGAGCAGGCCTCTTCTGGTGTCTTTCACAGGTAAAACACACAAAATTGCTAAACATACAAAAAAATTTGTCACCAATAGTTTTTCCGCTGCTTTGGGCCACCAATTACTAACGAGCATTCCTGAAAATTTTTTTTGGGGCCGATACCCATTCACTGCCACTCTGTACAACCCTCTCTCAATGCTTCAATGAATCCCGTATAGCACCAACCCCGCAGATATTCTATATACCACGTATAACAACGTATAAGGTGACGCCATTTTTTTTTGTCTGGGGAGTAGTATATGCTAAATATATCTTAGTGCATACATATACCTTGATTTCAGCCTTAATTAGTCGTTTTCCAATGGCTGTTGCAATCATGATTGGATGCTCCACCCCAAAAATCATTAACTCTAAAGTTGCGTCTTGGTGCGATAGATTGGACAAATTTTGCTAGATTATAACAAGGAAAGCAAAATACATTGACCGTGGTTGTTTACACAGGGTTACAGCAATGGCCTGGTAGCAATATAAGCACATCTAAGTATTAAGTATGTAAGGTATTCAGGTATACACTAGGCTCCCCCCCTGATAGCCCCCCCCCCAATGACTAAGCACTCATAGTGTAAGTATGCCTAACGGTATTAATCCCTCAGAAAGTTGAGCAGACCCAAACAACCATTCTGCTAAAAGTATATGGCAGAGAAAGCACTGGCACCTATGTCACAGTGCATAGATACCGTGGTTCCTCGGATCCTCGACGCTCTATTCGTTCTCCAGAAGGGGACCCGAGTTACCCCCGATGCGAAATTTTTCCCGTAAGGAACTAAGTAAATGTAATGAAAATGGAATGAATCAGTTCCAGGTCTCTTAAAATCCACACCGTATAAAACATTATATGCATTAATGGAGTTTTAGTGTCTACAGGGGATGTGTTCAACGAATTCCATCATAAGCTAAATGTATCATGAACTGAGGAGTTTAATGAGTTGTTTGGGACTGTATTGTATCATAGTGGAGCCAGTGATGCAATATACAAAACACTTACATTAACCTACAACTGGCCAAAATCATTAACACAAAGCTTTATAATAAAGCGTTGCAAAATCTCATGAGTAATGGATTGGAAGTGAAACACTTCCTTTATTGGTGAACTCCAGATGCTAACCTAGCTGCTAATGCTAATGCTGTGTTCTGGAGCATTCAATTCCTTTTTTGCTTTTGGTTGGCAGACAGTACAACCCTTGTTATGACCCATTTGCACTAAGAATATAGCACTGGAGATGGGAGTAGAGATCTTCACTGACAAATAACGGAGATTCACTTCACTGAGCAAGGGCTGTTGTGAATCTGAACCAGTGAGTCACTGTGTACTGAATCATGAATCAAGAATCAAGGCTCAACGTGCACAAGTTTAGGCAAGTGTGCCGAGTACCGAGAACCGAGCAAACAACGAGAACCGAGACAAATTTTCCTGGCACCGAGAGCCAAATTAGCTGAATTCTGAGGTGGTCGAGATCCGAGGTACCAAATGGAAATGGAAAGCCATAGTGGTGCAGAAAATATTATTCAATAACTAAAGGTTGTTGGAAAATGTAACATGTTCAGTTCAGGTGGGTGTTTGGAAGCATCAGAGTTACTTTAACGTCACGCATTTTGTGATGTGTAAGCATTATTAACTTAGGAAAGTGGTATTAAGATGCTCATCACGTTCCGTGTAATTTCTTCAAGGTATCGTGCAGTAGCCTCATGGAGCCGCATCAAAGGGATCGGTGTGCCCAAGTGGACTGCCATTGAGTTCATAATTATCTGGCTGCTCTCCATTGTATTGGCAGTGCCTGAGGCCATCGCCTTTGACATGATCACTATGGACTACAAAGGCGATCACTTGAGGATCTGCTTGCTTCATCCCATGCAAAATAACCAGTTCATGAAGGTCTGTGTAAAGCTTAGAGCTTGGTTTTTTTTTTGGCTTCTCTGAAATCATTCTCAGTCATACTCGATTCATTAGTTTTCTGCTCTGCACAACGTAATCTCAGACACTTCAAAATAACCAGGCATGGAATTCTGGGCATGATGAGGTGAAAAGCGTTAATATTATTATATGGGTTCAAACTGATTTTTGGGTGAGTCTCGTTTACTAACTTTTCTCACCCCCAGCTCATCTTCAAGTCTTGGCATCCTCCTTTTATAATTTCAGTATTGGTTTTCCACAATAGCCCCTCCAGAATTCCTAAGTCTGACATTTATTGCCTTTACTTGCAAATACTCTTACACTATGCAGATTACCATAGACCAGTCTCCTACCTAAAAACATTTTTAGTTTTTAGGTTTCCAAACTTTCTAGTGCCCTGTTTAGACTTCACTCAGATACCAAAATTTTGACAATATAATGTCCCTTATTAAAAAGCTGGATATGAAGCTCGGCTGACCAAGACTGATATTGGATCAATTTTGCAGTTGTAGACCAAAATTGCCCAACATAAAATACAGTACTGTGCAAAAGTTTTAAACCACCATTATATTAGATATACCATAGCATAAGCAATGGTATAATGGCCATATATCCTCCTGAGACCTAGGAAAACTAAAGTTTGATCATTTCAGTAATTTCGAAATAAAATAAGTCTATGACATGAAAAAACATGTCACAAGGATTTTTTTAAGAACACATTTTGTTTATATTTCATCAAATGTCCTTTATAAGGGACAATGGGACATGGTATAGTAATTTTCTTTATGTATTTTGTGTTTCTCTTCTGCACCAGATCAAAGAGTAAGTCTTAGTGTCCACTACAAGGACATTAAAAAAGTACACTTTTAAGTGGTTAAACAGAAGTGCAAATCAATAAAAAACTGCTTTGAAAATGAGCTAAAACTGTTTTCTACGTAAAACGTGTAAATCATATGCTTTAGAAAAATCATTCATACATATCATTCAACAATTTACTTTTCTTGCGTCCATAAAACGTGGTTGCTGAGATTGCAGCCATTTTGAAAAAGCAGATCGCTGGTTGCAAATGACACACCCACACAACTGATATATCAGTGTAAAGGCCAGGACGTCCTCTAGATGGCGCATCAGCTTTTAGCTCTGTACATTATATGGTTATTGAAACATTCTTCGTGAACTCGTGTCCCCCACAGAGGACAAAAATGAATTATCAGGTCTTATGAGGATATAATTATTAGAATACAACTACAAGATACAGGAAAAAGCAGCTTCTATAGACCACATGGTCACATTGTCATGTATTTAGTGTTTCCTCTCCTTCCATTTGAGCAATAGCAGCAGCATCAGGAAGTTTTTTTTTTTTTTGGGAAAGGTATCAGCCAAGAAATCAGTTATACAGAAGGGAAGCTGGCATAAAAAGGTATGTAAAACCTCACAAAAGGTATAAAAAGATAGGCTAAACCTCACAAAGACTGGAATGAAGACCAGTAGAAAAGAGTATTATTGAGTGACAAATCCAAATTAGAATTTGTTGGGTCCAGTCATTGACAATCGTTATATGAGATCATTCCATCATTGCAAAAACAACAAATCATACGGTGGCCTAAGACTTTTGCACAGTATTGTAAGTCTTTCGCTGTGACTTTGGTCTTGGAACGCATGATGTGGCAGGCTTGCCGGTGGAAAACTTAGTGACACTGTGACCTAATACTACCGACGACAAAGTTGTGGCTTGTCTAAAATCCACCTCAATGGATGACTTGAAATTCCAGGAACAGCTACACACAGGCAGGTTCAAACTCACAATGATATGGCACAGTCTGCATTAGAATTCACCCACCCATCTCATCAAGTGGGACTTTTTTGTTATTATCATAAGATTGGTCCAAAACCAGCTTGATCCTCAGCCCAGGCATTTGTTGGGAATATGCAAACACATTTTAAAAAAAGTTTTATGTTCCTGTAACCTTTGGCTGTAAGAGCAGAACAAAAAGTTGTGGCACTGTAGTCTTGTGTTGAATCAATCTTCACATTCAGCAGTGAGCATTTGTGTGTTATCTCGATACTCCTGCTCCCGATAATGGCCTGATCTCAGGTTTCCATCTCTGTGGCATTGTATGCACAAACAGACAGATGGCCCCTCCACCTCTCTGGAATTCCTCGACATCTGTTTGGGCAGCATATTTTTATTATTCTCCCTTCTTCAAGCCAAAATCCACCACTTTATCTTTACAGCTTGTCGATTCCCCGTGCACCCGGCTTCCTTGCCGCATACCACAGGGGCTCTTTCTCATCTATAACCTTTTCAACATTGATTTCTTGCTTGCACTGTATTACCATCCTCTGTAGCAGCTGCTCTTTAAAACAGTTTTGGCTGTACTTCTTTCAGTACTGGAACAGCACATTCCACGAGATATAGTTTCCTTACATGAAAGCTCTGAACTCTGTAAAGAGTTTCGCTGTCTTTTCGGTTCCTGCATTTCTCTGTTCGTTTCTCGTTGGCAAGTCAAATTCACCTTTTCTTGCCTCTTTGGTCAGGTGACTCCTCAACCCCATCGAGACTATACCTTTACCTTTCTCCTTCCTTGGGGAAATAAATGGGAAGACAAGTTTATTTCCCTTCACTTTGATAACTCATCAGTTTTCCATATCATCAGTAAAAATCTCTAATAATCCCTAAACCTTATGCAATGTCCTCGCTGTCTCACCCAGCACACAGTGCAACACTACTTCTTCCCCATATCCATTATTATATTATAACCCACATATCCATTATCATTCAAATTCTATATCCGACTGTCTCATTTTCAATGTAGAAAATGCAGCGCCTTGGGGCCTCCAGCAAGGTAATGTCCAATTGTAATGCCTTTAAATGCATAAACCATTCTGAACTGAAGAGACAGAAAGCTCCAGAGACAGGGTTAGTCACTGTCACTCCTCACACATTCTCCACATACTGCACAAGGTAGAAATGCCTGCAGCAACCTGTGCTGCTGCTAACTTAAGCATTCACATTCACTCTTCTGCATTAACTGGATTTAACTCAACCACGACTTGGTCACGTGATAACTGAAGACCAAACCCCCACCCCATGGAGCCCTGAGACTCAAGAGCCCAGCCCTGGTCATACTTGAGGTAATTCCATGAATGCATGCAAAGACCGAAACTGAACGGAGCGCGACAACCTTTCCAGTAACGAAAATAATTGGACGTCACGGGTGACAACGAGCCCAGAGCTGTGTTTTATGGTGCCAACTGAAACACAACTCCATAAACGTGCTTCACTGGGAGAGAGATTGAACAAGAAAGGGCCAGCACTGGGAACCACTGAATCACTCTGGTTCGATCCCCACCTCTGGTGAAAAGAGGTCTGTCCCAGTTTCTCTAAAAGTTGGTTCCCAAATCTCAGTGCTCCCTGGAGTGGGGGTAGGGGGGCGGCCTGAATTTGTGGTTGTCACATGATCAGACCAGGGTGCCCCACCACCCTGCTTTTTGGTTTCTTGTTTGGGTCCTGGTCTTTCGACTGTCAAAGCACATAGGCATGTATAATGCAAGTGTAACAGTGTTTCTAGCTCATAGTTTATGCTACAAGTCCATTTTGTGAGTTTCAGTGCATTAATAGATACACACATAAGACGTACGTTACAGTTATTTGCTTGAAATATGCAACATAGTTTGTTGGGGCTTATCTTGTAAAGGAGAGTAAGAGAGAAGCAATGAGGACGTAAAGGACTGATACGTGTCTGAAAAGGCAGCATGAAAATACAACGTGATGATAACCAACTGATACCATTTCAGGGGACAGTTTGTGAACACTTTAGAATTTCTATATTTCTGCATAAATATGACCTAAAAACATCATCAGATTTTCACACCAAGTCCTTAAAAGTAGATAAAGAGAAACCCAGTTAAAACAAATGAGACAAAAAAAGTATGTGACCCTTTGATTTCAGTATTCTGGTGTGACCCCCCTGTTGCAGCAATAACTGCAGATAAAACGTTTCCTGTAACTGTTGATCAGTCCTGCACCACTGGCTTGGAGGAATTTTTAGGACCATTCCTCCGTACAGAAAAGCAGCTTCAGCTCTGGGGATGTTGGTGGGTGGTTTCCTCACATTAGCTGCTCGCTTCTGGTCCTTCCACAACATTTCCATTGGATTAAGGTCAGGACTTTGACTTGGCCATTCCAAAAAACATGAACTTTATTCTTCTTTAACCATTTTTTGGTAGACATAGAAAACGGTTTGTGGTTGCTTAAGGTTGTTGTCTTGACTGCATGACCCACCTTCTTCTTGAGATTCAGTTCATGGACAGATGTCCTGACATTTTCCTTTAGAATTCTCTGATACAATTCAGAATTCATTGTTCCATCAATGATGGACAAGCCGTCCTGCCCAGATGCAGCAAAAAACAGGCCCAACCCATGATACTTCTTGCAACCCTGCCATGCAACACCAGTTGTTGTTCAGTGTTCTTCTGATGGGGAACTTCATGAACATTATTAGTGCCAATGTGGAGAGGCCTTCAGTGCTTAGAAGAAGTTACCATGGGGTCCTTTGTGACCTCTCCAACTATTACACGCCTTGCTCTTGGAGTGATCCTTGTTGGTCGACCACTCCTGAGGAGGGTAACAATGGTCTTGAATTTCCTCCATTTGTACACACATCTGTCTGATTGTGGATTGGTGGAAGTCCAAACTCTTTAGAGATGGTTTGTAACCTTTTCCAGTCTGATGAGCATCAACAACTCTTTTTTCTCTGAGCTTCTCAGAAATCTCCTTTGTTCGTGCCATGATACACTTCCACAAACATGTGTTGTGAAGAGCAGACTTTGATAGATCCCTGTTCTTTAAATAAAACACAGGGTGCCCACCGTCACACCTGATTGCATCCCATTGATTGAAAACACCTGACTCTAATTTCACCTTCAAATAACTACTAATCCTAGAGGTTCACATACTTTTGCCACTCACTAATATGTAACATTGGATCATTTTCCTCAATAAATAAATGGCCAAGTATAATATTTTTGTCTCATTTGTTTAACTGGGTTCTCTTTATCTACTTTTGGGACTTGTGTGAAAATCTTATGATGTTTTAGGTCATATTTATGCAGAAATATAGAAAATTCTAAAGGGTTCACAAACTTTCAAGCACCACTGTGAGCAGGAGACTCTGTTAGCTGCACTGTTAGCTGCACAATGTACCCATAGCAGTGGTGCTGACTGTGGAATGTGGTTTCCATAAAAACAATGATTTGATCATATTTGTAATATAATTTTGTTTGTTCTTTGCCATACATGTAATACTTGAAATGAAAATGCTATGTAACATGAAATTATTTTTTAAATACGTTGTTTAATTTGAAATATCCTGAGTCTGTAGGTTGTGCATTGCTGATCATACAGAACATGGGTATGGAGAATTGGCTTGCTTTCTGCTTGGTGCATTTTTTCTCACTGTAAGTGATGTTAATATGATGTGTTTCTCTGTTGACAGTTTTATAAGTCAGCGAAGGATTGGTGGCTTTTCAGCTTTTACTTCTGCATGCCTCTGGCCTGCACTGCCATTTTCTACTCCCTCATGACCTGTGAAATGCTGCGAAAGAAGGATGGCATGCAGCTTGCCCTCAGCGAACACTTGAGACATGTTGGTGAACTCTGACTTTATAACCTTCGAATTGACTGTGATAAAACTCTAAAGCTCAAATCAGCAAAAGCCAGTTTTATACAGCACACAGCATGAAGTCTATTTCACCCTTTAAAAACATACTTGGCATGGTGTGGAGTACTGTGCAAAAGTCTACAGAGATTTATTGTTTTTTGGGCAATGGTATAATGACCATATGTAATCAGCCTCTTTATGAGAATGCAATCGATCAAAATAAAAAATTTGTATGCAGAATAAAAAAAACTGAAAGAAGACCAGAAACAAAGCTTCTATAGGCTGCGTTGGCAAGTATTTAGTGTGACTCCCCTTACAGCTGAGCAATAGCAGCATCTGGGAGCTTCATTGGGATGTCAAGCTGACTCTTCTCCAGTCTGAAGAAGCTTAATCAGGAATGGCTAGCAGTCACTAAACAAATTCTTTGAGGAGGTCACACAAAATACTGACTTTTGCCCGCAGAAGCCATTTTTGTTCTGAAAATTGGGGGTTTGTAAATTTTGTCTACATATTTCCTGTGTTTGTATCTTAATAAAGAGACTGAGACATAATTATATTTGATCATCATACAGTGTCATTGCTGAAACAACAACTCTAATGGTGGCCTAAGACTTTTGCACACTACTGATTGTACGTATAGGTTTAGAGGCATTTGTTTTATATATTTATCTCTTCTTTTACTGTCTTTTGTTGTTTTTCTGTTTGTTTGATTTTCTGCTACTGTAACATCAACGTTCCCAACCTGGAAATACAAGGTGTTGTTTCTTATTATTAAGGGGTTCAATATACATTTTACAGAAAAGTGTTCCGTATTAGGTAGTGACACTGAATATATGTATATGGAAATCCAGTAGAACTCCAGCTACATTATTTTCAGAATCACTCGGTGTTTGTTGTTAAACAGGACTGCAGCACCCCATGACCAAATTATCTGCTGCAGATGTCTTTGGGTTCTTGGCGTGCTGATGCATGAAATTGCCTTCATTTCCCAGATGAAAAGAGACTGAGGTGTTTCTTGAGAAATATTTTAAACTTTAGCCGTTTAGAATCCATAATTTAACATTACAAATGCGAGCGCACTACAAACCATGCAACCCAAGGAAAGACAACTCGTTTGCTCTAATGGAATGCTTTGGATTTGGAACTAGATGTTGGAGCAACACTGGTCTCAACTGTTACTGGTTCCGGGGGCCAGGACCAGTTAGTTGGGAGAAGTAACAAAAATAATGATAACAGTAAAATTATGTGGCAGCTTGTGCTTTTACAGATCAACCAGGGATCTCATTTACCTGGGATTGATTGTCCACCTCTGTGCCACTGGGCAGCATGTGAAACAAAAGGCAGGAGCTTACCTATAAATCACTGTGTGGGAACCAGGCAGGAACTAAAGGAAACGAATGTTAAATGAGAAACTAACGAACCAAGGCTTAGATCATTCCTTTGATCTCCCAACTCAAAATAAGTAAGCATTTCTCAGTACTGAACAGACATAAATGATGCAGCTTGAGTGAAGCTGAAGCGGATGAACATCATGAATTATTTTTCAAAACTTCAGTTTATAGTTTATACTGTATTATTCGTTCTCTTTAAAGGAACGTTATTATTATTATTATTATTATTATTATTATTATTATTATTA
The DNA here is from genome assembly GCA_025084515.1 of Ancistrus triradiatus. NCBI lineage: Eukaryota > Metazoa > Chordata > Actinopteri > Siluriformes > Loricariidae > Ancistrus > Ancistrus triradiatus. The sequence continues at coordinate 3,330 of JAJAGP010006345.1, read as the reverse complement.
TTATTATTGTCCTTAACAACACATAGACGAAAAGCATTTACTTATATCGTATGGTTTAGAGATGAGCATCTGGCACGCTTAAATAGCCTGTAGCGCCTCTGCCGCTCATATGCTATGATTGGCAACAAGTGCATTCTGGGGATTGTAGTTCCCATGGTTAGATGTGTTGACTCCTGGCTGCCCTTGGCTGGTGGTGACAGGATGACTATGAATGACTGAATATTTACAATTAGCATTTTTTTGCCATTAGGACACTGCAGCAGGATAACAGATAAACATTTATATGTGAATATGTGAATCAGCATATCACATTTCAATTAGTTACAGTTAGTGGAGTAAGATAAATCTTGAAAAAGAAGACGTAATCTATACGTTTAGTTAAAGTCAGTATAAAAGTTCATCTTATAAAATGAACTTTTGTGTGAATGATAAAGCATTTTTTCACCCACAGAGACGGGAAGTAGCCAAGACCGTGTTCTGCTTGGTGTTGGTCTTTGCCTTGTGTTGGCTGCCTCTGCACTTGAGCCGCATCCTCAAGCTTAACATTTATAATGAAGGAGATCCAAACCGCTGTGAGCTTCTGAGGTAACACATCCACATACAGCACCTCAAGTTAAAAAAAAGTCGATACCATGTTTTGGTTTGATTTGAGCCGAGAGCCCGCCTTATGCTGACGAAACATATGAAAGCATTTAACTCTATTGCTTCAGTGTAAGCAGAGGATGTCCCATCTTTTTTATTCACCACAGACTCACCCATGAGTCATGTCCTTAATCATCTGTGCAGCCATTGTTTCAGACGTATTCACCATGATGATATGCTTAGAAGCAATTCCGGTCTTTCTTTAAACGACAATGTACTTTTCATTTTGCACGTACCATTGCAGGACTATTCGCCTCAAAACCATCAGCGATCCCCATGAATGCGCTATGTAGCCAAACATTTGTAGGCGTCCTTTATAATTAGTGATCGCTGTTATTTTAGCCACCCTCACTGATGATAGATTCATAATATGAAACATAGAGGCTTGAAATCTCCATAGACAAACAGTGGAAGTAGAATGGCTTACAGTGGTGCTTGAAAGTTTGTGAACCCTTTAGAATGTTCTGTATTTCTGCATAAATATGACCTAAAACATCATCAGATTTTCACACAAGTCCTAAAAGTAGATAAAGAGAACCCAGTTACACAAATGAGACAAAAATATTATACTTGGTCATTAATTTATTGAGGAAAATTATCCAATATTACATATTAGTGAGTGGCAAAAGTATGTGACCCTTTGCTGTCAGTATCTGGTGTGACCCCCCTGTGCAGCAATAACTGCAGCTAAACGTTTCCTGTAACTGTTTATCAGTCCTGCACACCGGCTTGGAGGAATTTTAGCCCATTCCTCCGCACAGAACAGCTTCAGCTCTGGGATGTTGGTGGGTTTCCTCACATTAGCTGCTCGCTTCAGGTCCTTCCACAACATTTCCATTGGATTAAGGTCAGGACTTTGACTTGGCCATTCCAAAACATGAACTTTATTCTTCTTTAACCATTCTTAACCAGTCTTGTCCTATTCAAACAAAGTCCATAACAGAAAGGTTTGCCTATTTTTAATGTAGAACCTGATTGATTTACACAGAGTTCTGAACTTAACTCCACCAGACACCTAGAGATCAACTGGAATGCCAAGAGTGAGTAATGGCTTACTCAGCATTAGCATCCAACTTCTGAGTCATGTTCCAAAATCTAGTGGAAATCCTTCTCAGAAATATGAAGCCTGTTGTAGCAGCAAAGGGAAATGCATTCCATACTGATAGTCATGTTGTTGGATGACATATATGGGTGTTCACAAACATTTGGCTACATCGAGTTTGTTGAAAATGAAGAGGCAAACCAAGGTGGCTCGGAGGGTAGCACTGTAGCCTCTTAGCGAGAAGGTCCTGGGTTTGATCCCAGATGGAGTGGTTTGGGTTTTTTCTGTATGGATTCTTCATGTACTCCCCATGTCTGTGTGGGTTTACTCCAGGTACTCCAGTTTCCTCGCACAGTCCAAAGACATGCAAGTTAATCTAATTGTTGTCTCTAGGGTGCCCCTGGTATGTGAGATTGTGTATGAGTTTGTGAGTGTACTGGTATGTGCCCTACGATGGGTTGGTGCCGTGTCTAGACTAGTTTCTGCTTTGCAGCTAGGCATCGGCTTTCCTGCGACCCGGTCCAGGATTAACCGGTCAAGAAAATGAATGAATGTACATTACATTTACAGCATTTAGCAGATGCCCTTATCCAGAGCGACTTACAATTGATACAGTCTTACAATCCAAGCTATTGTGGGTTAAGGGTCTTGCTCAAGGACCCAACAGTGGCTGCTTGGCAGAGGTGGGATTTGAACCCTGGACCTTCTGGTGCAGAGACCAGTACCTTAATCACTAGGCTACCACAGTCCCTAAGCGGTAGAGAATGTCTAAAGGAGGCTGTGACTAGTTATCACATCTCTTTATCAAAATGTCAGCCACTTTTTTGGTGATATTCAAACATTAGGTATTTTGAAAACTGCCATTCAAGTCAAGTCGGATTTATTTCTATTGCGCTTTTTACAGCAGAGCATTGTCTCAAAGCAGCTTTAGAATTTTGGATTATCTTCTAATATCCAAGGCCATTCCCAAAACTGAGCAAGCCTAGGGCGCCAGTGGCCAGGAAAGGTTTAGGTTTATGTGTGTTCACAGTTTGCATTGAACAGGTGGGTAGACCAGTGGAGACCAGCCAGACTATGTCCTTTAAACGACTAACCAAATATATCTATTGAATGAGCGTAGGTGTGTTGTCTTTATTGTTTTGTTTTGTTTCCAGCTTCTTCCTGGTGCTTGATTACATTGGGATAAACATGGCATCGGTGAACTCGTGCATCAACCCTATAGCTTTATACATGGTCAGCAAGCGCTTCAAGAACTGCTTTAGAGTAAGTGAGCGTACATCACCACATAGCTTTATCATTATGAAATCAGGAATCTGTTTGTGTCTGTCTGTGTAAGTAAGTCGGAGGCAAAATGCAGGCTAGTAACATCCATTGCCCATTAAAACTTGAATCCATTGTGTGCCCAGTCCTGCCTGTGTTGCTGGTGCCTGCCTCCAGAGACGACATCCATGGGTGAGAAGCAATCCTGCATGAAGCTAAAACTGACAGAGCGAGGCTCGGAGCAGAGCAGCAGCCGAGTCACAAACAAGTACACCTCAGTTTAAGCACTGGCCTGGGTGCAGTTCTGGTTTTATCATTCGCATTTGTTGCTTATCACAACAAAAACGTGCATCTCCTAAGCTATAGGAGCGACCGCTCTCAGAAGA
>JAJAGP010006344.1:0-22661 GCA_025084515.1 Ancistrus triradiatus | reverse complement strand
CTGACGATAATGCTGTTCCCTGAGCCCAGCACCTGTGGTGTGATAACAAGGTCCTCTGTGTTTTTACATTCGTCCTCTTTTGCCCGTTCCTCCTTCAGCCTCTCTGTGGTATCAGATGCCACAGTGGTTGGCACAGTAGAGGACTTTACATCAGATCCACATTCAGGAACCATACCGGCTTTATGCCCTGCAGCTCGATGTCCATCCTGAGGATGTTCTGCCGCTGGTCCGGCTTTCTCTTTATCTCTGCTTTTGCTCTGGACAACGAACTGGGCATAGGACAGGGGCTGGACACCTGCCTGACGGTCGGTCTGGTGGGTCAGACTATCTGAATGGCCTCCTTTGGATGAGGGTTTGAAAAGCGATGGGACCTGCATTGAACAAATTCAATAACTACAACACAAACGCAATAATAATAATACCTGAGGCTCTGGTCATTTCAGTTTGTTGATAAGCTCTGGATCACAACAGCAAGAGCAAACCACGCATGACCAGGATCTATAGTAACCAATATGACCAGTATGTGTACAGTTTTGGACACTGGGATCGTGGCATGCTTTCTAATTAAGTTTCATAACCAGCTTGGACCATATTTTCCAAATATTATTTTAGCAGGACGGTTAAATACAGTACAAGCAACTTAATCCCCATCATAAACACTCCAGTCCACTTTCCGTCAGTGAAACCCCTCTGCTGTATGCTAACACTGTTAGCATCATTAGCACTAACAATAGATATAGCATAGCTACATAAACAGTACGCTTACTCTTTAGGGCAATACGACTGCAGTAGTTACGAGTCTAAAAGCTATTTTTACGCTTTACCCACCTGACTTCTTTCCCTGTTGAACGCAGAATCGTCCAGATTAATTTTAAACTTCTTATTTTCCATTTTCGCGGCTACCAAGTACGTACAAGCAGTCGCTACTCCGATTCGAGCCCGGCAAGAGTCGATTCTCTCATTTCAACCGTTGACATCGAGAGTCGAACCTAAAGCTTCAGAGTATAACACAGCTCTACTGCAGCTGGGACGCGGTCCTTACCACCACAAGATTCTCCAGTTCCTCTACTGGAAGCGTGGACTCTAAAATATGGAGTCAATTCTCGAAGTCCTCCGTTGAGGCACTGAGAGTCGACTCTTAAGATATCTTCTCAGCAAGAGTCGATTCTCAGGTTCTAGCTCTTGGGCATAGACAGTCGACTCGTTGACTCGGTGAGTCTTTTCTGTTGCCCTCACCGGGATATTTCTTTGCTGAAGACAGAATAATTAAAGCAGTTCTTCGTTTCCATCTTCTAGCTCCAAAGCCATCGTCTACACACCGTCTCCATTAACCTGTAGACGTTAATGATGCTGTAGCAGATAGAGTCGATTCACCAATTCATGGCATTGAGCAGGACTCAAGAGATTCAACCCTGACGCTTTAGAGTCGACTCTAATGTCAGTACTTGGCAAATTCATTTAATAACATACATAAAATAATTTCTTCATTTTGTTGGCGCTATCAAACGTTAAATTGGTCACCGATTATCATGACGATTAACATTTAATGCTGATATCAGGTTGAGCTAAAGCTAATGTTGTGAAGTTAGTAGTTGTAATATTCATTCATTCATTTTCTTAACCGCTTAATCCTGACCAAGGTCCCATTGTAACGAAATTAATTGAAATATAATTAATTGTCCAACCCAAATACCACGAAAACATGTGTTGTACGGAATCGACACCTGATTTCGACTCCATTGACTTCATAGGAGTCGATTCCAACGTTCATGGACTCGAACGGGCCCTTCTGTCGGTGAGCTCTAAATTGCATGGTGTGTGTTTATCCGAAAGAGGGAGACACGAGATAACCTATCCTGCAAGTGAACAAAAACAAATCCGTGACCCGATAAGCGTGAAATTCAGCCTGTTATTGACCACGAGTCAATCATTCAACAGCTGTACACTCACCGGCCAATTTATTAGGTACACTTGTTCAAATTACATTTACAGCATTTAGCAGACGCCTTTATCCAGAGCGGCTTACAATTAATACAATTTTACAATCCAAGCAATTGTGGGTTATGGGCCTTGCTCAAGGACCCAACAGTGGTAGCTTGGCAGAGGTGGGATTTGAACCCTGGACCTTCTGATCCATAGTCCAGTCCCACCAGATGTTAAAGACAGTTCAAGACATCTGATCCGCTGAGGGCACAATGGCCGTTGCCGGTGTCAAGATTGTAGCGGCTGAAGTAATGGGAGTGATGTCACCCAGGCCGGCAGTTGCCTGTCACCTCCGATCGCTGCTCATTAGATCACACACTAACGCGAACACACACGTTTGTCTTTTTATCATTGTGAGGACTTTCCATTGACATAATATTACTCTAGATAATTAATCATAAGCCTACTCCAGTACACTTAACCCTAAACTTAACCCTTACCTTAACCTAAAAGATATTTATGAGGACCAGCACAATGTAAGGTAAAAATGGCAGGTCTATCAGTCCATGTGGGCAAAAATGGTCCTCATAATGACATATGAATGTGATTAAACACACACACACACACACACACACACCTCCTATTTATCTTCTCCATGCTCCATAGCAGTTGCTCCAGAGCTTTGCTCTAGAGCTGTTAGTGAAATGGAAGTGTGTTGGACACGTCACACACTTGTGAAATAATGATTAAAATGTTTATTAAACGCACCTGACGTGGTGGTGGCATGTTGGTGTGTGTTTGTGCTGGTGCGAGTGGATCAGACACAGCAGTGCTGCTGGAGTTTTTAAACGCTGTGTTCACTCACTGTCCACTCTGTTAGACACACCTACCAAATCACTCTGCCTAGTAGTTGTAAAGTCTGAGACAGCAGCTCGGCTTTTACACAGTTTGTCTTAGTCATCTGTTAGTTCACAGAACACTGCCTACAGGATGCTGGTGGCTGGATATTTTTGATTGGTGGACCATTTTCAGTACAGCAGTGACACTGAGGTGTTTAACACTCCAGCAGCACTGCTGTGTCTGATCCACTCGTACCAGCACAACACGCACTAACACACCACCACCACATCAGTGTCAGTGCAGTGCTGAGAATGATCCACCTCCCAAATTGTACCTTATCAGTGCTGGTCCTGTGGGGGTCCTGACTGTTAAGGAACAGAGTAAAGTGATTCGTGAGTGAAATGTTTAAAACAATAAATGCATGTCTGTGTGCATATTCATGTTATTATACTGTACTTTTGTGGTACATTACCTCAAAGATTACCTCATTAAGGAGCTAAAAGTCTAACGGACTGCTGTATTTCAGGCACTCTGTGTGTATGTGTGTGTGTGCGTGCAGGAGGGTTCAGGATGTCCCATCACTGGGCTGTGGGGCCCTTAGACAGATGGTGCCAGTTTTATTCTGGACGCCTGGTCATGCCTGCCAAAAACAAGTACACATACACACGAGCACACACTTATACACGCCTCTGGCATGACCCCAAAGTCAGTCAATGTCAGAAGTCTGTCAAAAACTGAATAACACGTACACACCACTGTGTATTACTATATTTATAGAGATTTCCTTTAGGCCTGGTAAACACTTTTGACTTATATAACCTGAGCTCATGTCCTACCAAGCTGCTTCTGTTTGGCCGTTGAGTAAGGCCTATAACCCTCAGTCAACTGATGTGTGTCCTGTTTTAGTTATAAGCTGTTCTGGATAAAATTGTCTGCCCAGTGTTTCAGGCGCTGGACAGCTAGTCAGAGGGTTGTGAGTTCAAATTCAAAATTCAAAGTCAAGTCATTTTTATTTGTATAGCGCTTTTTACAAATTGTCACAAAGCAGCTTTACAGTTTTATATTATCTTCGAATATCAAGGGCTAATCCCAAATTGAGCAAGCCTAGGCGACAGTGGAAAGGAAAAACTACCCAAACGTTAAGAGGAAGAAACCTTGGGATGACCAAGACTCAAAAAGGGACCAGACCTACTTGGGTGGCTTGGATGATATATGTAAGAATGAAACTAATTTATCTAGTCAAATAAATCTATAGTAATCATTTAAAAAAATAACGTAAAATATGCATATCGGCATTATTTAGTCCGATACACAGAGTCACTTCTGGATCTGGACTCCACGCCTGGAAAGTCCTTGACGGAACGTCTTCCCCAGCCACCCGGAGGACGGAGAGAGTTACTGCCCCAAATCCCAGCTACACCACGCCGACACTGTAAGATAAGGTGACCAGACGTTCCGTGTTTCTCGAGACAATTCGGTGTTTCAGGCCCTGTCCCGATGTCCCGACTTATTTTTAAAATATGTGCATTTGTCCCAAATGTCAAAGAAAACGACGTATTTATAGTGTAATGAACATTAGCAGAGAATCATCGCCCCAAAGTCTTGCGTTTATTCAAAAGGAACACCAATTATTTCCGTTACTGTGCACGTCTAACCATAAAATGGCTAATCACGTTTATTGATTGAGTAAATTAATATAATTTAACCAATTATCAGCCGCCCTTCCCCGACGTGACTTCATGCCCTCACTCAGTATGGCGGATGAACTGCTGAGACGGATAGGCAAACAAGTAGCCATCGTTTAACGAACTTTGCTTTGACTGGCAAACCATTTCTAGCGTATGTTGTCTCAGAAATGTACATATATATATATATATATATATATATATATATATATATATATATATATATATACATGTCTTCTTGCTTGTGTGTTGAATGAGTGGGCTGAGTAGTAGGCTATGTGTCCGAGCATCTTTCCAAAAAGCTTGAGCAGCTACCACTTTCAGTCAGAGACAGTTTAGTCGGTTTTTCACATGGAGTAATGGACATCCACAAATATTTAATAGAAAATCAGGTACGCTGCAGATAAGTTAGATCATAGATGCATAGATCACAGCTCTATGTTTAATTAATGCAATTAATACAAATTAATTCTTCATTTCTCATCCATGCCAGAGTACCACCCACTTGTGTTAAATCACTTCATCTATTTAGTGTTTAACAGGCTTATTTTATGCACAGTTGTACCCCTATGACTGATTGGCAAGCAGAGGGGTACAGTTGTGCCTCTCTAAATTCTGTGTGCCCCAGTACAAGTAGTCTAGAAACACTCCTGACTTGCAGAACATAGCTCTTTCACATTCTCTCCCTCAACTACTCCCTATCTTTCATTCCTTACCGTGTACTAGATAAATGTGAAGTACTGGGCAAGTACTTTATTCTCTTCTTTTGCCTATTTCCTAAATGTGGCATTTACTGGCTTGTTAGCATGTACGTAGCTCCCTGTCTGTCTCTGTTGGCATCGTGCCTGTTTGTTATCTGCACAAATAGCCTCCTCCAGGCCTCCGGCCTCTGTCCCAGGTCTCCCTGTGCCCCTCCCACACAGACTGCATACGGGGCGGCTTGTGTCGAGCTGTCAGCCCCTGGCTGCGTCTTGCTCCCGGATGCTTGTGAGAATGTGTGTGTGTGTGTGTGTGTGTGCAGGGGGGCAGAGGTGTAACAGCTCGATACGTATGCGGTGCCTATGTGCCCTGCCGTCGAAGGCAGAGAGAGAGGACAGATTGGTTTTCCAGCTGTCCGACTGAGGGCCCCGTAAGACCCCTTACTGAGGCTACCACATGCCCTGATATCATACAATGCAAACAGACACACAAACATAAAGGCGGTACACAAACACCTCACTGATGCTCTCACGTTTTGTTTCAAACTTGCACAGAAAGGTATAGTACACACACACACACACACACACACACACACACACACACACACACACACACAGACACACACATGCACCAACAGATTCATAACTAACATACAACCCCAAATCAGAAAAAGTTAGGACAGTATGGAACATGTACTTTGACAATTATTTCATTTCATTTATTAATAAACATCAATTCCTGCATTTCAGGCTTGGAACACATTCCAAAACAAAGTTGGGATGGTAAACTATTTACCACTTTGTACTATTGTCATTCCTTTTCACCACACTTAAAAGACATTTCAGTACAGAGGATACCAACTGATTTAGAGTTTCAGGAGTTATTTTGTCTCATTCTTCCTACAAGCCATGCCTTTGAAATGTGTGCAGCATGTGGTCTTACATTGTCTTGTTGATAAATGCATGGATGTCCCTGGAAAAGATGTCGTCTTGAAAGCAGTTGATGTTACACTAAAATCTCAGTGTACTTTTTCTGCATTAATGCTGCATCTCAGAAGTGTAAATGACCTTTACCAAGGGCCCTGACCCGACCCCGTACCATGACAGTCTGGATTTTGGACTTTTTGTAGCTGATAACAGCCTGGATGGTCCTATATTTCATCTTTGGTCCGAAGCACACAGCGTCCAGTTTTTCCAAAAAAGATCTGGAATACTGATTGGTCTGAGCACAATCCCTGTTTTTGCTGTGTGATGGTCCAAAATGTGTGAAAAGTCGACGCCCCTTCTGGACGTGGTTAACATAAGGCCTCTTTTTTGTACAGTAACGTTTTAAGTGGCATTTGTGAATGTAACTCCGTGTTTTAGTGCTTGATAAAGGTCTGATAAAGTAATCTCTTGCCCATGTGGTTCTATCAGCTATGGATTAATGGCGGCTCTTGATGCAGTGCCGTCTGAGGATCAGAGATCACTGGCATTCAGTTTAGGCTTGCGTCCCTTCCCTTTATCCCTCCAGATTCCTTGAATCGTTTAATGATATTATGCACTGTAGAGGAAGAAATACGCAAATCCCTTTCAGTTTTTCTTTGAGGATCATTGTTTTTAAACATTTCAATAATTTTCTCATGCATTTGTTGACAAACTGGAGATGCTTCTTTTGTACCAAATCATATTTACAGTCGCCCGTTGGCATCACCTGTTTGAAATGACATAATTATTTAGTTTTTTAATTCATTACTAGCTCTAAATTGCTCCTGTCCCAACTTTTGCACGCCTGAAATGCTGGAATTGATGTTCAATAACAAATGAAATGAAGTTGACCAGAAAAAAACATGAAATATCTCCGGTCCATGCTGTCTGCAATGAAATAAAAGTCAAAGTAAATGTAAGAAACACTGTGTTTTTTAATATGCCTTTTCCATACTGTCCCAACGTTTTATGATTTGGGATTGCAATTTCCTAGCTCTTTTATAGTTAAAATGGGCCATAGAGTGAAATTAGTACTGTGTTTAACTTTTATTTCTCATGGTGTCAAAACAAAACCTCAAGGTCTGATTCACTCATTCAAAAGTACAAACAGAGTACAAGTGGCATTAGCCAGGGGCCAAAATATGTTGTATGTATACACCCAAATATGTTGTGTCCTGATTTTCAGCTACAAGACATTACTTCATAGATGTCTCCATTAGTCCCAGGATGTCGATTAATAATTATGATTTTGTTACATTAAAGGGGGGAGGAGGAGGCCTCTACATCATTAGCTAATTGAAGTCTATGTGTTCACACCTCTGCTTTACCCTATGGACACGTTTACCCTTGTTATGCAATCAAATTAATGTTGCAGTATATGTATATATTGAAATGTGACATTAAACTCGTGCGTTTCTTTTTTCTTCTACAACTATTGTTCTGTTTTTAAAGGTCAGTGCTGAATAAGTGAATAAAACATTCTGGTAGCAGCAGCACTGTGTTCAGTTTCATCACCCATTCACACTCAGGCAGATAATTAACCGTGTTTTCGCAGCCGGGTTACATTTTGCATCTGTCCCTTTTTCCCAGTGCTGCACATTATAATTCCCGATTCGGCCTTGTTAGTTATTTTATCCTACAGCACTTCTCCCAGTCTCCTAACCGGGGAGCAGCTTATTCCCAACACTGCCTGTTAGCTACACTATCACAGCATGGTCTCTCATTGGCCCCTGGTGAATTGTCCTGTGTGTTTGCATGTGTGTGTGTGAGAGAGTCAGAGAAAGAGAGAGAGTGTGTGTGTGTGAGAGAGAGAGAGAGAGAGAGAGAGATGTGTTGGGCCCCCATGAGCATAAGATGGTCTTAAGGGGCCAATAGGGCCAGGCTGTGGTCTGTCTGTGGACAGCCTGTTCCCCAGTTTTGACAGCAAGCACTGCCTTATGATCATAATTAAACCGATTGAGTCAGAAGGGGTGGGGCTAAAACCAACATTACAAGATACTGCACTGCTTTAGTGTCGAAAGAAATATGATCTGAAGAAGGAAGGAGGAAGAATTGTGTACAGAACACATCAACAGTCACAAATGATTTTGCATGTGTATGAGGAGTAAAAGGGATGAAGAAATGTTTATTAAGAAGCAGATATGAATTACTAACAAAACAAGCAGCTTTCCCATGACCCTGACTGGGATTTAGCGGAAAAGAAGATGAATGGATAAATGAATGAGTGAAGGAATGAACAAACAGACAATAAACTGGAGAGAGAAAGAAGTGAATGAAAAGGCAAAAGCAAAGCATCCTGATTACATTACTTGTTGTGGTCAGTGTCATGGGAGATTATATGGAGCCTAACCTGGAATTCACTGGGTGCAGGCACAGGTACATCATTGGCAAGCCACCTGGGCATCACAGAGTTCCAAAAGCATCACCCAACCTCCGAACTCAGGAACTGCCATTTCCAGCAGTGGGCTCACCAAATTGTTTGTCGTGTACAAAAATTAAAACCTTTTTTTTGAGGTCGCATGAGGACAGGTTGTTATGCTTTGCTTTTAAAGAAGTAAAAAAGAAAAAAAACAGCAGTTCTTGAGGATCTGGGTTCGAGCCCTGGGCTAAGCATTACAGTGTTCATCCAGGGAGTGGTTACATAACAACACGATCCACTGGCACTTCTGTCTGCACTGAGTGATGTCTGGGATACAGTCTACCCCTCTACACTGACCAGGATAAGCAAGGGTACGTCTAGGGTTGTTCCAGCCTTTCGCCCTGTGCTGCCAGATAGACACCGGCTCTCCGGCAGCCCTGTCCAGGATCAAGCACATAAGAAAGTGAATGAATGAATGAAACGAGATGCTTTTCTTTATTTGCTAGACCTACAATTGCACTGACATAGGTTCATTAATTAACTTTCTTGTCCGCTTGATCCTTGACAGGGTCGTGGGAGAGCCGGTGCCCAACCCTAGACAGGGTACCAGTCCATTGTAGGGTACACACGCACACACTAATGGCACTTTTTTAGAGACACCAGTTAACCTAACACGCATGTCTTTGGATTGTGGGAGGAAACCGGAGTACCCGGAGAACACCAACGCAGACACGGGGACGGCATGCAGAAACTACACAGAAAGGACCTAGACCACCCCTTCTGGGGATTGAACGCAGGACTGAGCCACAGTGCCACCCGACCTGGGTTCAGCATATCTGAAACATGCTTGAAAGTTTGTATATATATATATATATATATATATATAATAAATGATATTTTTTTCCCATTTTCTATTTTTATTCTCGCCTGATGGAAAAAAATCTTAATCTAAACTTGTCTCGGTCTCTGTCACTCCTGGTCTTGTTCTAGACTTGGACTCGACTACTAAAAGTCTTGGTCTAGACTTCAGACTTTGCTCTAGTGGTCTTGACTACAACACTACCAACCACTGCGCCACTGTGCCACCCAGATGATATTGTTTGAAGAAAGTATATGAAGACTAGTTACAGAAAAGCTTCCGATTGAGACTCATCAAGTTCTTATTAGACACATTTGCTGTAGTTCCAGTGTGAGACTAAAGAAGCCAGTCTTGATTTGAAGTAGTACTGACAGTGGAACCAGTACTGACACATGGCTACTATCTGTCACATGGACCAAGACTACACCACTGGAACCAACTGCAACACAGCATTATGTCCCTGTGCTAGGGCTGCAACAAGTGCCTATTTTGACAGTCGAATAATCTATCCATTATTAAACCCAATAACTCATTATTCGATTACCAAATAATTCTTACATAGCTATCAGCCTTTACATTTATCTTGAGGTTGTTTATGCATTTTCTATCTAACATTGGAGACAATAAAGATGAATACCTTATTCAAAAACTCTTCACACTGAGTAACTTCTGTTTAACACAAAAAAGCTTTTCTTCTGCCTTCATTACTTTTCCAAAGATGCTTGACACCCTGTTATTTTACCCACACAAGACTACTAGTAATAATCCAGTCCTAAACACTGTGAACAAGCCTCCGGACGCACCAAGGCTACAACTTTCCTTCCTGCCCATGACCTACATCCCCCCTTGTGTGCTGCACTGATGCGTAAAAGCACGAGCCTCTTCCTTTCAGGGCCCACCAGGGGAGCTGTGTCTTCCAACACAGGCCTCCAGATAAAAACACAAGAGTGTGAGCAGAAAAGGGCGCGAGTCAGAGAGCTGGCTGTGACAGCATGGCGTCTGCACACTGCCACCATTGTGCCTGCTCACATGCCGTATTGTGCCACACGACATCATCGCCTCACAGCAGCTGTTGCCGATAGAGGCGGGCGCCATGGTTCAACCGCCCTGGATTGAGTAACGCTCAGGAGTGACGCTCATGCTGCTCGCTCTGTGTGTGTGTGTGTGTGTGTGTGTGTGTGTGTGTGTGTTTGTGTGTGTTGTAAGAGCTTCTTTTAATTCCGGGTGCAATTGTGCCATGTTTTGATTCAATCCGATTCAAGCACAATCTGGCAACAATTCACTACTTATGTCAAACTCGCACACATGTATGGACAAACTGGAGTACAATTCCTAATGCAGCCCTAAACCCAAATGCTACTGCAGGTTAAAGCTCCAAACAACTTAATTAAATAGAAGGTTGTGAGTTCAAATCTCCAAAATGCCAAGCTCCTATTCTTGAGCAAGGCCCTGAACCATGAAATTCCCAAATGGAAAGTGTATATAACCCTGGGACACCACCAGCGTGGACTGATAATGGTGTCTATGGTGTTTTTGGTGTTTATCAAACAGGGGCCATACATATAGATTCTTAGTCCTAAGAGTTGCTCCTAGTGGCGAAATTCTAAGAAAAATCTTAGAATTGTGGGCATTCCCTCTTAAAGTTAGGAGTAGATCCTATTAAAGAGAAAAGTTATTCATAAAGCACCTTGACCTCTAAAAGAGCTCCTAAGGTTAAAAACTGTTAGGAGCAGGGAGGAGGACTTTTATTAGGGATAGGAGTACTCTTAAGCACAGGAGAAAATATCGGAAACATGATGAGGCAGAAGAAAGGTCTTCAAACGCTGAATAACAGGCAGTCAATCAAACATTACCGAGTAGATTGTGTAGGAATAATGTTTGTGGTTTGTCACATCTCCTAACCTAACAAAGTCGCAACGGCTGAAATGAATGCTACATTCAAACCAACCCCACCAGTTAATTAGACAAGGCAGCAATCGAAGTAATAGGCTATAAAATAGATTAAGTACGTTACAAACTTCTGTACACTTTCAATAAAATAAACACATTTTTACATTATTTAGCAGACACCCTTATCCAGAGTAACTTACAACTAACACAATCTTGCAATTGTGGGTTAAAGGGTCTTGCTCAAGGACCCAACAGTGGCAGCGGTGGGAACTCAGGACCTTCTGGTCCATAGTCTAGTACCTTAACCACTAGGCCACCACAGTCCCAAACATGTGATTAGTATACGTGTATGTGATTAGTGAAAAATAGGCAGAAATAGTCTGTCTGTCATTTCAAAGGCTTATAATAGGTAATATATAAAAGCACAAGAACTGAAGTTAAAAATAAGCGAACAAACTGCGCCAGGAGACAAAATACAGACACCAACAGCCTCAAAGCCTACATTGTTAGATTTAATCACTAGACGTGGCCGTATGACTAAAAGCGACATTAAATAAACTAAAAAAACAAACAAACAAGTTATAGATGACTCACTCGCATGGAGGTGGTTTAGCTTTGAAAAGCTTTGGGACTGTGGTAGCCTAGTGGTTAAGGTACTGGACTCTGGAGCAGAAGGTCGAGGGTTCAAATCCCACCTCTGCCAAGCTGCCACTGTTGGGTCCCTTAACCCACAGTTGCTTGGATTGTAAGACTGTACCAACTGTAAGTCGCTCTGGATAAGGGCGTCTGCTAAATGCTGTAAGTGTAAATGTAAATGAAAAGACAATTGTTGCTCAAAAGATGTCGGAAGTCGATTGCCATTAAAGACAACTAACCTCATCATGTGAACTAACCACTGTGCCGAATATGAAGATTGTGACACTTTGGGATTCAGCTGTCCACGACAGGCTTAACCCAGCCAAGGTACCAACACAAAAACACACTCAGCAAACCTTAAGAGGAATCATTCTGCCAAAAAGTGCCTTACAAAAGGAAAGCAACAGATGGCAAGACATAACAAATTATATCGCAACAAACACGGTGTCAATTCAGGTGGCTGAGAGAGATGGGTTCGTACAACTTTTGAATACTTTAGATCCAAGATATGCACGGCCAAAATATCATCTAATTATCATTATCGAGAAAAATATCAAGATATCATTTTTTTGCTAATCTCACCTAGCTGCCTCTGCTGTTCCCCTGAGAAAGTCCCTTAACCCTCTTTCTGAATGTAACTCTGCTCCATGCTTAGATTAACACTTGCATCGTGGGCAGCAGGATCAGATTCTCACCCTCCATCACTTGTTCTTTCCTCCTTCCTCCCATCAGCAGCACTTAATTGCTTATAAATGTCACAGCCACCGTGTCTGCAATGTTCTGCCATGTTCTTCTACTAAATTAACCCATGTCGCACACCTCCTCCACACAAACGCCAATTTCTAAATGAGCTCTCGTGCGCTGAGTCAGTGCTGTTCATTAGCGCTGGTAAACACCCAGAGAGTTGGAATTAGACTTAAAGCACAAACACACCTGACAATTTATTCTGGAAGCTCATCTTTGTGTGTGTGTGTGTGTGTGTGGACATAGAGGGTCACTGGGGAAATGAAGCCCAGTAGACTTTGTGGCTTGCCTTGTTATTGTTGAAGCTGACTGCATGTGCAGTGGTAACTCAGTCAGCCCTAAATGACTCACACTGGCGTATTTAATTCTCCCTCTTCTTACACGTCCAGTGTGTCTGTCGTTCTGATCTAACTTGTGGAATATGAGTCAGAGACAACTAAATACATTTGCTATTTGGTATCATTCCATTAGTATCAGGATTTTGATCTTACAGATTGTCTGATAGGTATATTTGATGACATCCCACTAATTTTGTAAAACCCAGGTAAAATGACGAGAGGACACAGGAACATTTTGGAGAACATCTGTGTTTCTGTTTACATCATTTATCAGACACTTTTGTTCTGAGAAGTTAAAAGTTAAGGGAACCAGGATTTGAATTACCTTCCCATACAGGTGTGAGATATGCATCGTCTATGATAATACCTTAGTTGTTGTTTGAGGATGTCAGTCACTTTGGGAAAATTAGTCAAAAAGACACTTTAAGACACTTTAATACATACACACACATATGTATATATATATATATATATATAATGAGTGATAATGAATCTAAAGTGAATTACAAAGTAATATTTTTTCCCATTTTCTATGTTTATTCTTCCATGATGGAAAAAATCTGGTCTCATTCTTGACTCAGACACGACTACTAAAAGTCTTGGTCTTGACATCAGACTTGGCCCTAGCGGTCTTGACTACAACCCTACCAACCACTGCGCCACTGTGCCACCCAGATGCTGTTGTTTGAAGAAACAAAGACTTTGAAGACTAGTTCCACAAAAGCTTCGGAGTGAGACTCATCAAGTTCTTATTAGACGCATTTGCTGTATCTCCAGTGTGGGAATAAAGAGGCTGGTCTTGATTTGAAGCATCTGAGAAGCCACATGAACATGGAGAAAACAGAAGAGCCCTGTCTGCTTCAGTCGTCTCAAAGGTTTACCATATAAGAGGAAGAATTGTGTGTGGCTGTGTGTGTTCACCAGCAGGTTTTGTCATACACACAGCTGTGAACAGGGTGCGAGGGGACTGAAAGCCCCAGACTGCACCGAACATCCCCCTGGAAACAGGACAGCACCTGCATCCATACACACATCCACATACAGGAATTGTAAAGAGTGAGCATGTTAGTGAAAACAGCTTCAGAAACAGCGTGTGAGGACTGGCTGACAGCTCTCTAACTCGTCCTTATCCGTCTCTTCTCTGTCCTCCTTCACACAGAGGCCTGTCTCTTCTCCAATAGCTCTTCAATACTCTACTGTCAGCCACGCTGTATGGTGACCAGATCTTATTGTGCCTCCCCATAAACAGTGTGCGTCTGTGTGTGTCTGTGTGCGTGCGGGCGTGTTAGAGAGAGTGATAAGGGCCAAGCGGAGTATCTATGATATCACTGCGCGAGGTGGAGATGCCCTCTATTGTTCCAGGCCGCTCTGGAAAGGTTTCAAGCTTAGATGTAATAGTTTGGGCCAGTCAGGTGCATGTGTGGGTTTGTGAGTCAGTGCTGTAACACAATGTTTGTACTGTGGGGGTTTGTTGACAGATGGTCAGTCTGCTCATGGCCACACTGAAACAGGCCAGGCATTGTATCTGAGAACCATAACGATTGTCAGCTCCTGTCTGTTTCACGACGGAGACGAGACGTTAATCTCAAAAACTCTCTAACGGCCTTTTCGTCTAAAGCCATGATCGCAAACCGTGGAATTTGATGTCCAATCTGTATTTTGCATTTCACGACCCATGACCTGAGATCATGAGATCTCACCTGGTGAGAAAATGAGAATCACATAAATATCACCAGTAGAGAATGTACAGTACAGGTACATGTTAATGTGGTAGCCTAGTGCTTGAAGTACTGTCTTATAGTCCAGAAGATCCAGGGTTCAAATCCCACCTCTGCCAAACTGTTACTGTTGGGTTCCTGAGCAAGGCTCTTCCTATGCAATTGCTTGGATTTAAAGGCTCTATCAGTTGTAGGTTTTTCTGGATATAGGTGTCTGGTAAATGTATGTGCCATTTTAAGAAACTACCGAGATCTTGAAAATTATAATAAACTGTAAAAAGGAAATACAAATCTATATTTTAACTTCTGACGTTGCGGCCATAAATAGTTGGTCACCTCAACAGCCACACATTGCAGATCCATGAGCAGAGGCGGGAATTAAACAGCAGAAGTGTGTGTAACTACCTTACTGATCATGTGCTCACTTGCTCGTTAGCTTATGTTTGGACTAGACAGACGATCAGGCAGATGAAACAGAAACTCAACGAGTGAATGTCAACCAGTTTATGTAGGTAAAGGTTTGAGAGAATATACAGGCAGTACGGGACAAACAAAGGAGTACTACTTACAATAGGTCAGGAACGAACGTCATTTACATCTTGGTACAAATAAGTCTCTAAACACATCAACCAAGTTAGAACAGTCTCTAGTCCAAATGTGAGCTAATGAGCAAGCGAGCACATGACTTGGTAAGGTAGTTACACACAAAATTGACAGAATTCTACTGTTTAACTCCCGCCTCTGCTCGTGGATCTGCAACGTTGATTGGCTGTTGAGGTCACAAACAGTAAGGTAGTTACACATACAGGTTTCTGTAACAGTATCTTCATGGCCTAATGCCTCATGAGTACATTGGGGAGCATAAATAAGAATTTAAAGCAAATTTGTTTATAAACAATTTGAAATAAATCATGGTTGCCACATCCCATGAGAGAGAAAAGCGATCAGGTCTATGGAAACAAGACCAAAAGCAATTTGGCTAAAAAAAATAATAAATAAACAGGTGACCTACTACAATGTGAGAGGTTGAGCACTTGATCAGTTAACAAAAAATAGTAACTAATTAACTAATTAAACCAAAACCGGTTTGCAGGAATATTGGAGAGCGACAGGATCAGGGACCCAAATAAGCAAGTACACTTCAGAAACAAGACCCAAAAACCGGCAACTTGTAACAACCTATATTTGTAAGCAAATTTAAAGAAAAATAATCCCAAAGTCACTTAAAATAAGCCGACTGGGCAACCCTGACACGAATGACAGACTTCCTCTCTTAAACTCCCGCCTCTGCTTGTGGATTCACAGCATTGATTGGCTGTTTTTGGAGTTAGAAGACAGATTTTTATTTCCTATTATAATGTATTACAATTGTTAAGACCTTGTTCGTTAAAACAAACGGACATTTATTAGATTGTTGTTAAACGCCGTGGTCCTGTACTTACATTATATTTCTTCCTTTGTATTTGTTACTTTTTTAATGTCAGATTGCTACTATTTGTACTTCTGGTAGATGCTAACTGCGTTTTGTTGCTTTGTACTTGTACTGTGCAATAAGTTAAATCTATCAAATTTGTGTGTAATTTCTTGTCTTTTCTTCACTTTCGTGATATTAACAAAGAAATACTCCCCAACTATCCAGGAGCAAGTCTTACTGTTCAGGAGTAGTCAGTTATTCAGGCTATAATCATAAGGTAATGATTTCAAAACCAAACTCCACCAGGGAACTTGCACAAGACCCTTAACCTTTAATTGCTGTGGGCAAAATCTGCGTAATGGTGTAAATTGTGCTTGATTATGCTTATCCTTCTCATGTATTTGTAATCAGAACTAGTTAGAATAATAAAAAAAAAACTATTAATTTTAACCTCACTTTGGTCAATTTTTTTCTAAAACATTCAGAGAAAGAGAACTGCTTCTACTGTGACAGCATCCGAAAAGTTTCGTATAAGTAATATAACACAGAGTCAGTTTGGCAAAGTCAGGATTTGTACCCCCAATTTCCTGATTAGTAGTCCAGAGCCCTAACCACTGAGCCATTGTCTTCTCTGATAGACTTATTCATTAGGCTGCATTACTTCAATAATCCTTTCTTTAATATTCATCATCTATTAGCTATTCAAGGACGATGTATGTGTGTGTGTGTGTGTGTGCGTGTGTGTGTGGTGTGTGTGTTTGTATTTCACACCTGTGTGAGACCCTTGCTGTGCTACATGCCTCCCTGCACAGAGACACAACACCAGTAAACATACATCAGTGTCCCTCAGCAGGAGAGGACAAACACAGACAGAGAGAGAAAGAAAGAAAGAAAGAGAAAGAGAGAGAGGGTGAGAGTGAGAGAGTTCTTTGTTACTACTTCACATCATTTAACAGGTCACTTATCAGATACCATGACAAATTATTGGCATTGAAAAATATTTATACAGTGGTGTGAAAAAGTCTTTGCCCCCTTCCTGATTTCCTATTTTTTCATGTTTGTCACAGTTAAGTGTTTCGGAATTTAAATATTAGTCAAAAACAACACAAGTAACCACAAAATGCAGTTTTTAAATGAAAGTGTTTATTATTAAGGGAGAAAAAAATCTAAACCTATATGGCCCAGTGTGAAAAAGTGATTGCCCCATAACCCTTGTTAAAACATAACTATGGTTTATCACACCTGAAGTCACTGTCTGTAGCCACACCCAGGCCTGATTATTGCCACACCTGTTCTCAATCAGGACATCACTTAAATAGGACTTGCCTGACAAAGTGAAGGACACCAAAAGATCCTTATAAGCTACACATCATGCCGAGATCCAAAGGAATTCAGGAACAATTGAGAAAGAAAGTAACTGAGATCTATTAGTCTGGAAAGGGTTATAAAGCCATTTCTAAAGCTTTGGTGAGAGCCATTATTCACAAATGGCGAAGACATGGAGCAGTGGTGAACCTTCCCAGGAGTGGCCGGCCGACCAAAATTACCCCAAGAGCACAGCGACGACTCATCCAAGAGGTCACAAAAGACCCCACAACAACATCCAAAGAACTGCAGGCCTCACTTGCCTCAGTCAGTGTTCCTGCCTCCAGCATAAGAAAGAGACTGGGCAAAAATGGCCTGCATGGCAGAGTTCCAAGACGAAAACCACTGCTGAGCAAAAAGAACATTAAAGCTCGTCTCAATTTTTCCAGAACACATCTTGATGATCCCCAAGACTTTTGGGAAATCACCTTTTCACACAGGGCCATGTAGGTTGGGATTGTTTCCTCCCTTAATAATAAACACCTTCATTTAAAAACTGCATTTTGTATTTACTTGTGTTGTCTTTGACTAATATTTAAATGGGTTTGATGTTCAGAAACACTTAAGTGTGACAAACATGCAAAAAAATCAGAAATTAGGAAAACACTTTTTCACAGCACTGTATGTTATACTCCAAGCTTGATTAAAGCAAAATGTTTTAAGTTTTAAAGTTGTTATGTTATGGCAAGAGCAAAACCAACAGTGTTCATGCTTAATATTTAATATATTGGAGGCATGTCATTTTTTCTCTTTATATTTTCATTGATAATATTAGAGCTATACTGCATCTCATTCCAACTTTGAACTTGAGGTTTGTACCCCTACAAAAATAGCTTGGCTTTTTAATTTTTTATATTTTTTCCTAATTAATGCATTAACTATTACCTTAAACTTATTAATTACATAACTTACGTTAATTCTTACATATAACATCTAAGCCTCACAAGAAGGTCAGGTCCCTTTTTGAGTCTTCCTTAGAATGTTTATGGAGTTTTTCCTTGCCACTGTCATCCTAGGCCTGCTCAATTGAGATTGGCCTTAGATATTAGAAGATTATATAAAATTGTAATGCTGTTTTAAGAGAATGTTTCATTGTAAATATTATAGAAATAAATCTGACTTGACTAATTAATGCTACACTACACTACCTAACCCTAGCCTTAATAAAAATCTTTTGACTCTTTAGGTTTTTCAAATAAGAGTTTGTTTTTATATCATAATGGAGACGTCTATTGACATTACCGATTAATAGTACACCTAACCTACACCTTAACTTAACCTCAGCCACCTAAGTGGCTCTGTTGGTTTCTCAAAAGAAGCAGCTACTACCATTTTTTGGTCTTTAAAAAGAAAAAGCTATTTTAATTGTGGGTAAAAAACAGTCAAAGTCCTCCACAAGGTAAAAAAATGTGAAGCTTTTTTCTATCCCCGTACGGGACTGTGGTCCCATATGAATATATAAACTTGACCCTGTGCATGGCTTTGGACAAAACCCTACCACAGGGATTCCTCGGTCTCCATAAGACTGGACACACCTGGGATTTTCCTCATTAGTCATTTCATAGAAGAACAGGATGGAAACAAAGAAAATACGAAACTTATCTTTGTTATCTCTATTCTCTCTCTCTCTTTCTCTCGTCTCTGTGTTCTCTCCTCGCATTTTGGGTCGGCTTCCAGCTTCTGTGATGCTTTCCTGACAGTATGCTAATGCATGTAAATGAAACTCCCAGGCGAGCCAAGCGGCACCCGACCCACAGAGACCTGGAGTGACCTGTGTGGTGGACGTGTGTACGATGAGTGGTGAGTGTTTATGGTGTGGGCCATGCCTTCCAGCAGAGTGCACTTTGTAACCCACACCATCCTCTTTGAATGCCCCGCATGTGTATTCAAAGGACGTTGGGACACGTACCAATTAAATTGCCTTTCATTTCTATCAATTGCATGAAGCCTCCTGAAGGTCATAGTTTTTACTCATTTGATTGAAACTTGTACTGATTCATCCTGGGTTCGCATAGATACAAAACATATTCCTGTTTGTATTTATGAGTATTTATGGTATTTCAGTTTTCCCAGAATCCTAAGAATGTTTCTGGTAGAAATATTCTTGTAGAGTTCTTACTGCTTAACACAGCACGGCACAAATACTTCCGACACGAAACACGTCAGGAGAAGAACTCTAAACAATTTGAAATTCTTTGTGTGAAATATGGGTGTTTCCACCACCCATTCTATCCATCAATCTATAAATATCACTCACTGACAAAAAATAACTCATTCGGCTATTAAGAGTTACTTCAGTCTGCCTTCAAAACTCATCATTTCCCAGGACGTCCATGCCCATTTTTTGGACAGACAATGAAAACCACATGCTTGCAAGGGCATGCTACAGAAGAGGAAATGTAAATAACACTTTTTTATTTGCATTTTTCTATACTGTCCCATTTTTTATAAATATACCTATTTTGGGGGTGTAATTCTACTACCAAAGCTTGTACAAGGGAATTGCGTGATTGATTGGCTGCCCTCATGTGCAATACATGCACATGTGCATTAAACTTTTATTCACATTTCTAGTTTCTGCGAATAATACCTGTGAAACACTCCGCCATTACGAGTGCTAATTAAATCACTATACCTACCGGAATCTAATGCAGTCGATCTTGTCGGCACAAATGTGCAGCCACGCCATAATTTGTTAAGTTGGAGGTAATTTACATTGCGGCCCAGTTTAGGAGGACAGCAGCGTTTATGAATTCTGCTGAGCGTCGTGCTTTGACCCTGCCGGCTGGTTTTGGCATTCCAGCAGGCTGGAGAAGAGAAGGTCTGACCCTGCTCCTCTCATCGCTCTCTCCCTCCCTCAGTCCTCCATCTCACTCCCTCCCAGAACTGCCCTTGGGCCGCTGTGTCTTCAGGTTTGTGCTGGTCAGCACAACGTCTGTCTGCCTTCTGGCTGAGTTCTGCTGTCAGTACAACTCCAGAGGGTGTGTGTGCACAGATTTGTGTGTGTGTGTGTGTATGCAGTGGGGTTTGGCACTGATGTCAGTTTGCCCCAGAAGAGAAGAGAGGTGCGTATGTATGGGGAAGGGGGGTAGAATGTAAAAAGGTTGAAGTAAAGTGGCTCCAGTCCAGACCTTGTCTATAAATGACACGCGCGCACACACACACACACACACACACACACACACACACACAGTTTGCCCTTTTCTGTCTCTGATCTACGCACCTGAGTGCAGGACGACATCACTCACATGTCTCGCCATTCAACGTAGCTCACACCAACACTTCTGTCCACACACACACACATACACAGACACAGACACACACACACACACGCGCGTGCAAAACTAACACTATATACTGTTATATATACTGATATACTGTGATGCAGTTTTGTTTCAAAAGCATGAGTGGAAAAACACTATACAATTAAAAACAAGAATATATTAAAGAAAAATAGTATATATGATAATATATATGAAAAAAAAAAAATATATATATATATATATATACAAATTGTCAAGAGACTCTACATTAATTATTTACAAATTGTCTAGAGACTCTACATTAATTGAACTGAATACTCTTTTCCAATGGGGCAATTTGTCTTGAACCTCAGGACTACTTGTCCCATTCATGATCATTTGTAAATAATGTTACAAACAATTAAAATGACATTTTATAGATTCCAATGCATTATACATTATATACATAAGCACACACACGCACTCATGCACACACGCGTTGCTACACCTACACCTGCCCCAACCCTAACCTCTGTAAGCAAATCTTTTGGCCCTTTTGGTTTTTCAAAAGAAGATTGCAGTTTTTGGAATAATAATAAAAATAATAATAATAAATACCAGCAAAATGTCCTCACAGGGTGAAGGCAGATATATCTGTTATTCAAATATACAGAAGACACAAACCACAAAACAGTCATCATAGAGATCAACTAATTAATCAATTAAGAGGTCAATTCATTAAGACAGTTCTATATTTCAGTGTCAGGGAATTCAGTAGTACAAAACTGACCACCAAACCTTATAGAACCCTTGGGTGGATCCACCGAGTATTACAGCTTCCCAAGCTTTACAAACTGCTAGCACATCCCTCACCCACTGCCTGTGTGTCGGAGGGGTAGCTGATTTATTTGTTGGTTTATTTTTAAATCTATTTTTTATAATATTACATTATCTCTAATTTATTAGTCTAAATATTATATTTTATTTTAATTATTATATATTTTAGATTTGTTCTCCTTTTTGAGTCATGGTCCTACCAAAATTTCTTCCTTATAGACTTGCTCAGTTTGGGATTGGGCTTAGATAATAGAAGATAATAGAAAATTGTAAAGCTGCTTTGACAAAATGCTCCATTGTAAAAAGTGCTACAGAAATAAATCAGATTTTGACTGATTAAATAAAATAAGACATCGAGTCAGTAGAGGTGAAAGGACTGTGGTGTCTGAAAAGTCTGACCTTTCTATCCTTATGGAGACATTTGGTCCTGACAATGATATATAATGTTGAAGCACACACACACACACACACACACTACAGGGCTACAGCCCCTCTAAATTCTGTGTGTGCCCCAGTATGACAGGTCTAGAAATGCTCCTGGCTTGAGCTCTGACCTGACTGTTCAGACTGAGGTCACATGACAGCAGATACGTATCAGATTTCAGTACCTCTATGAAAGTGGCCCAGACCGGAGCTGATGATGTCAGATATTTGAAACTGAGCCACCGTTACCTGCATTGTGCATGTAGCTTTAAAATATCTCGAAATAATGATGAAAATGAGTAAACTGATAATGGAATTCCATGATAGACAATCCTGATCATGTTTTTATGTATCAATAAAATCACATTTTAAACACTAAATCAATAACCTAATTTCACAATATAAAAGAAGTTATCACAGAAATGACCTAGCAAGATTAAGAACTAATTAAATAAACATCATAAGAAAGCATTATTTTATAGACAAATAACTTTTGTATATTTTGTATGTACAGCAATATTATTTGCTTTTTGCTGATATTCATGAACTGCACTGCCAACATGCTGCCAGTTACTAAAAAATGCATGAATAAATATATAAAGAAGACACAAAAAAGATTCGAGGATTATTGTCATACGCACAGTGTAAACACTGCTAATCCTCCGTTCCCAAACCTATTTACATCTACATCTAAGTCTGCAGTTAAATCTGCATTAATGACTAG
>JAJAGP010006343.1:0-22683 GCA_025084515.1 Ancistrus triradiatus | reverse complement strand
TGTCAATAGCAGCTGAAATGTCAGCGTTTTAGATAAGGGAATGGAAAAATGCTCATAAAGATAATGTTTTATGTAATTTGTGTTCTGGCTTGAAAATGAAATATCCTTTAGGGAACAGATTTCAGCTTTAAATTGTAATGCTATTAGAAATCTAATGTGGAGTTCTGTAATATTAAGTAGCAGTAGTTAGGAACCGTAGTTATTATAATGGAGCCTATTTACCCCATTAATTGAAAGGCTCCTAGGTGATAAGCTGAGCTGATGAGTGCCTCCTGATATCATTATAGCTTCTTTTATGGCCAGCCGTTGGATTCCAATGATCTCAAGCTGGCAAGTATACTTGGCAGGGTGCTGCATATGCCCTCGTCGTATGCTTTATGGTTTATTCATATTTCTCACTCCGTGCCTGGTGGGAGTATCAGCAGCGAATTTGATTAAGGCTTGGGCTCATCACTGTTGTCTTCATTAAGCCGAGAAGAACTACAGAGTGAAACTTTTTAGAAACTGTGACACTGACGTTCGATTGAAGTAACAAGCTCTGTGTGTGATGGAAGTTAAGAGTTTATAGACAGCCCTTTAATGTACTGTTTCTGACATGCTGAAATGAATGACAACATTAACGTTAATCCCTGCCTTATAATGTCATATTTATGCTGCCTTGAGCATGTGTGGATCTGTCCTTGAACAGACTGACCATGTGGAGATTGAGACAGCACCGTACACCCCTCATTTCTCCGCTGTATTGTGATTAATTAGGGGGAATGATGCTCATCCATGCACCGCATATGCACACATACACCCACATGTCCGGAGCTTCATACAGTCGATGAAGATTAGTGTGCTTTGCGTGGAGCTCAAATGGGCGAGGAGGAGTGAATCGCACACTCAGCTTGTTTAGATTTAGAAAAGGTCAACGTAAACTACCTGATGTGTTATTAGCATGAAATATTACGCCGTGCGTATCAGCAACATTAGCCAGACTAGACAACTCAACTGTTTTCATTTGTTACTATCCAAATGAGTCCATTATGCTTCGTTAACTCGTTTGAAAGGATTATCTGGCATGCAAATGGAGATGGAGAGCCAACACAAACACAATTTGTTGGAGCTGGGCTCAGCTGGGCTACTTAATCCGATATCATATGATGCTACTGAGGGTGCTGTTGGTGATATTTGAAGCTTATGCTGAGACTTTTGTGCTTCACTGTACATGAATTTCGATATATGTCTCTGTACTGACTGTAGTAGCCTAGCGGTTAAGGCACTAGGCTCTGGACCAGAAGGTTCAAATCCCAACTCTGCCAAGCTGCCACTGTTGGGTCTTTGAGCAAGGCCCTTAACCCACAATTGCTTGGATTGTAAGACTGTTTCAGTTGGAAGTTCCTCTGGATAAGGGCGTCTGCTAAATGACAAAATGTACTGAGATAGGAATGAATTGAAAACCTATTGATGTAAAATTCGCTTATAAATAAAACCCAATTAGAGATAAAGTGCAGTTGTTAAAATCATCTCTTAATTTTTTAAAATACTAGGCTGCAAAATGGATGGTGCAGTGGGTAGCACAGTCACTTCACAGCTCCAGAGAGCCAGGTTCGAGTCCCAGCCCAGCTGCTGCATTTGTGGAGTTTGTATGGGTTTCCTCCAGATATTCAAAGACATGTGTTAGGTTAACTGGCATCTCTAAAGTGTCACCTGTGACAAAGAAACCTGTGGAAGTTTCCCACTCCTACTAATGTAATAGCATCCCAAATACATTTGGCATTCCAACAATTCGATTTGAGCAATCACACCTACCTTCATTCTCCAACGCCAGTCAGACGAGTAAATGAAACTCTTATCAGTGAGTAAATGAAACTTTTGTTTTGTTCATTGATTAACTATAAGGTGATTAATGAGTAAATTAATATTATGCTGGCATCACCTTGAACAGAAATGAAGTTGTGACAAAGTACAGAACTATGTAGGATGATTTAAATGTGCCTGAGTAATATTCTGCTTTCCATATACTGTATATTACTATAAGTATTGTCTATCTGGCCAGTTTTCTGGAACTACAAACATTTGCATTTGTGGGTATCCCTGTTGTGGTTCACCCCGAGGAGCACGGAGAGGCGACAACCCACCCCTGGCAAAATGGGAGGTAATCCAGCGGAAAGCACACTGAGACCATAAACTATATGGAGTGCAGCATGAATGACAACAGTGCCAGGAAACCGAGAGAGCTGGATTATAAAGGACTCCGGGAAGCCTCCTGGGAAGCCATGAAGCAGAGGGACTCAGTAGTTGGAGCGCTTGTTCCCAGTGCTGTCTCTCTGTGGTTCAGTCTCTGGCCTCATCTATAGGCTCAGAGGTCCTTGAGGGGGGGCTGGGTCTATTTCAGGTCAGCAAATGTTTGTGTTACGTGACACCTACCAATGGGTCTAATGCAGATTACGTGATCTACTCGCATCACCCGATGCTGACCTGGGGTGTTTTGTTTGTGGTATTGATCTTTGGTAACTAGGAAGTGGGTAATTACCATGAATACAGTTAAAAAGAAAGTTAAAATGTTGTCTGAATTGCACAGATATGAAAAAATAAAAATGAGCGAGGAATTAATGAAATTATATAACAATCAAAATAAAATATTCTACACAAGGAGCTTACAATGACTACTATGACTTAATATGACTCATTTTCGAGTCTTGTTGGTACCTCCGTCCTGACTGTGTGCTACAGATACGATAGGCTGTATTTGAGATAGCAAAGGCTGGATGGGGATCATCTCCCAGATACAGAGACAATTCATCCCATTGGCCACACCAAGGTGAGACTTGGTCATCCTGGGATTGTGTACATATCTAATAGCGTGTCTAAATGGATGGAGACATGCTGTAATAGGAAACAGGTAGCAAAAAAATCTACAAAATCTCCCTTTTGTCTCTCATCACGAGTGAGTTTTTAGCAAACAAGCGTCCCTTCAATACAATTTTTGTCTCTAACAGAGATAATATTGAAACCTTAATGTTTTCTGATACATCTTATATAACTGATGTTTCATAATGCGTGGTGTAGTCAGGTGTGTGCAATATTTTATTTATCCAGTATTACTTAAAATTGGACCCTGTGCGTAAACGCTGTAATGACCAGCAGGGGGCAACAGAGGCCCAATGAATCAGCTCCATCTTCTCAGGTCATCTGTGAGTACAGTAATGCAGAGTGACCTGTGCATGTGCATGATCGCCTCTGCATGACCTCCTCTCCATCACTCTGTGGAGCCTCTCTCTGTTATTCTGATATACAGCGTCATGCATGCTGGTCTCATATGTCCTGGTCATGCCACTACGTCTGCAAGCTGTTACAAGGGCAGAGTTCCTCAAAGGAATCACCTTCACTCTGCGCGCTGCCACACGCAGCTTCTTTATATGGGCCAAAATGGATCACCAAAATATTATTCATCTTCAGAGCAGGCACGTTGCTAGACTACTTATCATACTGGGGCACACACAGTTTGTAGAGGGGCACAGCTGTAGCCCTCTGCTTACCAGTCAGTCGAATTGGCACAAATGTGCATTAAAAATAAATAGTCATGTGCCCCAGTAAAGTGGGTCTGATGACGCCCACCTTTTTACTGACTTACAGACTGTTTAAATAGTATTTTCTGTTAACTAAATATTTATTAGATAATATTTATTTGTTATAGCCAAATGCGACTGAAATTAACATTTCAATGTTTGTCAGCGCAATAATGGGGCAAGGTGTCTCACTGCTCTACAGCGCCCTCGCAGGTTTGTATAGGAAATCCGCAGGTCAAATGTGGTACTGCAAGATACCATGTGCGATAGAGTCAAAAAAACGATATCTCATTATTTTCTGGGATTTTGTTGATAAAGATAATTCGATGATACTTTGCATCCTTCAAAAATGTGTTTGTAACAGTCTTACGTTGTACTGGCTTGCTATTGTTAATTGGATATTAATTGTTGCTTACTGATGACATCAATGGAACTATAAGGAAATTTAAATGTAAGGAAAACAGGTCTTACCTATTTACTTAAAAGTGAAGCATTCAAGTAAAACCTGTAGCATACCTGTTCTTTACAGTGCATTTCTTTGACAAAGTTTGTCATAATCTTCATATTCTACATGGTGGTTAGTTCACAGATGGAGAAATCAGTTTGTTGTCGTGCTTTAATGCAGATTGCTGTCTTTTGAGCAACATCCATCTTTTCAAAGTCAAGCCACCTGCAGCGAGGCTGGTGGTGTTTGTGTTTTGTCTCCTGGTGCAGTTTGTGCAGCTATTTTTAGGTTCAGTCATGCGTTTTAAGTAGAATGTTAGAATAAAAAATATTATCCTAAACGATACACATGGCACACCTCTAAAAGACAGTATCATTTATATTACTGTGGTGTCTCAAAGCTTATAGGATATCTTACCAGAATAAGCAGGAAAACAGCAGTATCTGCTGATGAGCCTGTCATTGGAAGATGTTCCATGTAGAACATTTTGTCCTGCACAAAAAAAGAAACAAATAAAGACAACAAATAAAACAAAACAGAACATCAAACTCTCCTCCATAGTCTGTTCCTCAGAACATTTAACTACCAGGGGGATTTTTCATTGTTAATATATTGTTACAGGCAACTAAGGCTGTAATTTGCGTGAGCGGGCACTCAAGAGGATCCTTTGTAATACCAGCATGAGTGGGGCCTCTCCTACCTTGGCTACATCATAGGATTTGAGACACGACCTACAAGTGAAAATGGCAGCCAGCATGTGGAGTGCTTCAAACCCTGTAAGATTTCTTTTACTGACTCTTTTAAGAGATGTTGGAATCCAGAAGAGAAGAACTGTGGTGAATAAGATTAAAGATTATTCACTACGTAAGGATTACTGCATATGCCAATCGAAACAAGTAAAACTAACAGGTACAGGTATGCAGCGTTTAACGTCCATCCGATTGATGTCCATTTGTTTTATCAGCCAAGGTCTTAAGAATTATAATTGGAAATAAAAATATGTCTTTTTGTTGTGTGTATGACTTTTCGGCACTAAATTGTAACAAGCTGTAAATGGTGTTCGTAATTATACAGTGCGGCAAAAAAGTATTTAGTCAGCCACTGATTGTGCAAGTTCTCCTACTTAGAGAGAGAGAGAGAGGTCTGTAATTTTCATCATAGGTCCACTTCAACTATGAGAGACAAAATGAGAAAAACAAATCCAGGAAATCACATTGTAGGATTTTTAAAGAATTGAATTGTAAATCATGGTGGAAAATAAGTATTTGGTCAGCCACAAACAAGCAAGAGTTCTGGCTCTCACAGACCTGTAACTTCTTCTTTAAGAAGCTCTTCTGTCCTTCACTCGTTACTTGTATTAATGGCACCTGTTTGACCTCATTATCTGTATAAAAGACACCTGTCCACAACCTCAAACAGTCAGACTCCAAACTCAACCATGGCCAAGACCAAAGAGCTGTCAAAGGACACCAGGAAGAAAATTACAGACCTGCAGCAGGGCTGGGACGAGTGAAATCTACATAGGTCAAGCAGGTTGGTGTGAATAAATCAACTGTGGGAGCAATTTGTAAGAAAATGGTAGATATACAAGACCATTGATAATCTCCCTCGATCTGGGGTCCCATGCAAGATCTCATCCTGTGGGGGTCAAAATGAATCATGCGAAACGTTGAGCAAAAATCCCAAGAACTACACACAGGGACCTGATGAATGAACCTGCGGAGAGCTGGGACCAAAGTAACAAGGCTACCATCAGTAACACACTACGTCGAGAGGGACTCAGATCCTGCAGTGCCAGGCGTATCCAGGCCCATCTGAAGTTTGCCAAGACGAGCATATGGATGATCCAGAAGAGGATTGGGAAAATTTTTCAATGTGGGTCAGATTGAAACCAAAATAGAACTTTTGTAAAAACTCAACTCAATCGTGTTTGGAGGAAGAAGAATTTCTGAGTTGCAAACCATACCTACTGTGAAGCATGGCGGTGGAAACATCAGGCTTTGGGGTTGTTTTTCTGCAAAGGGGACAGGACGACTGATCCGTGTTAAGGGAAAAATGAACGGGGCCATATATTGTGAGATTTTAAGCCAAAACCTCCTTTCATCAGTGAGAGCATTGAAGATGGAACGTGGCTGGGTCTTCCAGCATGACAATGATCCCAAATACACTGCTTGGGCAACAAAGGAGTGGCTCTGTAAAAAGCATTTCACAGTCCTGGAGTAGCCTAGCCGGTCTCCAGACCTCAGCTCCATAGAAAATTTGTTAACGGAGTTGAAAGTCCATGTTGCCCAGCGACAGCCCCAAAACATCACTGCTCTAGAGGAGGTCTGCATGGAGGAATGGGCCAAAATACCAGCTACAGTGTGTGCAAACCTGGTGAAAACTTACAGGAAATGTTTGACCTCTGTCATTGCCAACAAAGGTTATGTTACAAAGTATTGAGTTGAACTTTTGTTATTGACCAAATACTTATTTTCCACCATAATTTACAATTCAATTATTTAAAAATCCTACAATGTGATTTCCTGAATTTTTTTTTTCTCATTTTGTCTCTCATACTTGAAGTGTATCTACGATGAAAATTACAGACCTCTCTCATCTTTCTAAGTAGGAGAACTTGCAAAATCAGTGGCTCACTAAATACTTTTTTGCCCCACTGTATGTGCCTGTCCTATTGTAAATAGTTTCCTTTGTTTGTGTCCCCACTACCTGAATATTTTCTCTAACTTATAACTATAAACTGGTTCTCATTCATTTGTTGAGTTTCTGTTTCATCTGGCTGATCATCTGGGTTGTTTGTAATACTGTCTATCAATGCATTTTTGGCTTCTGTCAAACAAAAAGTATCAGGTCCATCATTCCATCCTCTTAAGCGTTACGGCTTTCCCCTGCAAAGGGTCGTAACAGTACAGTAACAGTATTTTCTATAATTATTGTGAATTTCCATAAATTAAAAAATGTGGTGGCATTAGAGATGCTGTGTAGATGGCAGCGTTCCACTCATGTTTTCAGCGGCATCTGTGACACATTTATGTATAGACTGTACGCAGTTTTCTTATGGAAATACTCTTTATATTTACATTACAGTAGCATAGAAAGACTATCCGTTCAACTTTCATTTCGTTCAATGACCAGTTTCAAAGAACATAATGTGGTCATTAAATGGGGCATACCTGATGATCTGATTTAGAGCTTGATTAACCCCAGTTACCTTTACCAAATATATGTTTATATATTGAAGATTGTAGTTTAAGACCTGCAGGCTGTACTTTCCAGGTGTTGTTCTGGCACTTGTAAATAATCTGGTCAGCATGTTCCAGTAGCCTTCCTGGTACAAAGTCATGTATTTGGCTTCCATATGTGTGTCTTGGTGAGAGTTTCTGTACAGTCATTTATTGTCCATCACATATTTTGTATTTGCAAAATAAACTGGGTCAGTAGTATGGTTCAGAATTCTGTGCCTGCCCCACTGTTGCAGGAGCTATTGATGCCTGCTGCAGGCTACCAGATGTGCTGACGTTGTTAGTGTGGCAGCATGCATATGGAAGAATTTACTTTAGTGATTTAATAAGGGCGTTCACTCACAACACCATCATAATGTATTTAGCATATGAAGAAGGAAGATAATCACTAGATGAAAATCCAAACTGTATGAACCTTCTCAATGAAAGAGAAACTGAATGTCCTGTTTATTAAACATTTCATGCATATGTGCAGCCAGACACCAACATATGGACTGAGCATCTTTTCATCATAGCCTTTCATACTAGTTTGTTGTCAGACCTTCATTTGTCAGGCCTCATAATATGAATACAAATTTTAAAGCAACAAACTTTGGTCTCCTCTGGTCAAATGATATCTTTTGCTGATTTTCTAAATAAGTTCACAAAACCTCTGCATGGATATGCCATATTTCTTTACATTTACATAGTCAGTTTATGTTCTGACCTTGTAAAAGATGTTATAGATGTTATATTTAAGTTTATTCTTTGCAGAGGTTGCATTACGTTTGTTTTATTAAGAAAATCAACGCATCATAATTTGACCAGGAGTGCTCAAGCTGTTGTCTAAGAACGTAATTTATGCGTGTTGCATTATGTGGCCAGATTTATTACACCAGTATTTAACTGTCACTCATTCACCCAGGTGCTTTTTACATACAGGGTTACTGACTGGAGCTCATTTATTTCTATGAACAGTTTGCTCCACTTTTTAGTCCCATTACTCTGTTCTCTAATGGTCAGGACCCCACAGGACCACCACAGATAAGGTACTATTTGGGTGGTGGGTCATTCTCAGCACTGCAGTGACACTGATGTAGTTCTGTGTTAGTGTGTGTTGCACTGATGCTAGTGGATCAGACACCTCAGTGTCGCTGCATGACTGAAAATAGTCCACTTGCCAAAAAAGTCTGTAGGCAGCATTCTGTGAGCAATGTTGAAGAATTAGACGAAGACTAACACAAACTGTGCAACAACAGATGAGCTACTGTCTCGGACTTTACATCTACAAGGTGGATCAATAAGTGAATGTCTCTAATAAAGTGGACAGTGAATGAACACTGCTGTATCTGATCCAATCATACCAGCTCAAAACACACTGACACAACACCACCACATCAATTTCACTGCAGTGCTGAGAATGATCCACCACCCAAATAATACCTGATCTGTGGGAGTTCTGGCCATTACTGAGTAAAGGAGACTAACAAAGTATGTAGGGAAACAGATGGACTACAGTCGGTAATTGTACAACTATAAAGTGCAGTGGCCACTAGAGCTTACATAAAGAATAAGCAGAATGTAAACTGAAAATAGAATGCCTAAGACTTTTGCACAGTACTGTATACTCACCTTTGCCTCAACAAACAGCAACATTAACCTTTGTTTTTTTTTTCTAGGGTTTTCCACTAGATTTTGGAACATGACTGTGAGGTTGGCTTCTGATGTTAAACAATAAGCCCTGGCTCACTTTTGGCATTCCAGTGCATTTTTAAGGTGTCTGACAGAGTTGAGGTCAACTTGCTGTGCAAGCCAGCCAAGTTCTCAGTTCAAGTTGGCAAACCAATTCTGTGTGGACTTTAAGGTCAGCAGTGCAAGTCAAGTCAAGTCAAGTCAGATCTATTTATATAGTGCTTTTACAATGGAGCATTGTCTCAAAGCAACTTTACAAGTTTAGATTATCTCCTAATATCTACGTCAAATCCCAAATTGAGCAAGCCTAGGGCGACAGTGGCAAGGAAAACTCATAAAGTGTTATGAGGAAGAAACCTTGGGAGGACCAAGACTCAAAAAGGGACCCAACCTCCTTGGGGCGGCGTAGATGATAAATGTAAGAATGAAACTAAAGTCATGGATTCATACTTTAAATAACATGTAAAATATGCACATCGGCATTAAGTGGCCTGGGTATGATGGGGCTGGAGCTGATGACGGAAGCAGCTTGGGTGAAGCTGCAGCAGATGAACATCATGTGTGGGGCTGGAACTGGTACCGGAAAGTTGATGAACTGTCGCTGGAAGTATAGACCTATAAAAGTATCATATTCAGAGCCACTGGGGTATTCAGTACAACCCATTATACTGCCACTATTTGAATATGGAGCATTCCATATTTATATGTTTTGCCTGGTCAGCTTCATTTCATTTGTTACTAAAGATCCGCTCCTCCATTCAGACCTGCAGCACATTTCTAAAAAAGTTGTGATGGGGCAATTTAGGCCTTGAAATGGGGCTAATAATACTGCTGTGATTTCCAACAGGTCATGTCAAAAGGTGATTGTAATCATGATTTGGTACAAAAGCAGCATCCATGAAATGCTGAGTCTTTAAGGATTGAAGATGGAAAGATGGGCATAGGATCTCCAGTTTGTCAACAAAAGGATGACATAATTATTGAAATGTTTGAAAACAGTTTCAGAGTGTAAATTGCAAGGGTGCAAGCCTGAACTGAATACCAGTGATCTCCGATCCCTCAGACGGCACTGCATCCAGAACTGTCAACACACAACATGCGAACTCCTTATAGGTGGAGTGCAGACTGGGAATCCAACCAGGGATCTCTGGAGCTGTCATACATCAGTGCTAACCACTTGCCACCCCACGTACCACTCTCTGAGCTTTGTCCTCGTACATTGATGGTGAAAAAACATCAATGATTTTCTTACAGGTATACAAACTGAATACATACAAATTGTAAGCCATGAAATTCAGTTGTTTGTCTCACTCACTAGCTTCTCCCAAACTCCCCAACAAACTCACGCACACTTTCTGCTCCTGTGCTTGCCCTTGTCTTTCAGTTGGCAGCCCCCCTCATCAATACCTGTCGGCTGGCTGTCAGAAAGAACGATACTCTCAGGAACTCTTGTGTTTTTTTTTCTCCGCCTTCCTTCCAGCATGTTTGGTTTTCCTCTGTTTGATCTGCACTGTTAAATAAGATGAATGCCATTAGAAATTCATGGCTGCTCCATGCCATCAATAAATGATTAGTTTGTGGTGTTTGCTAGTGATTGATTGGCTGAGCACGAGACGTATTGGAACCAGACTCGGTCGGCGTGCTAAGAAAAACACGAGCTGGCAATGAATGCTATTAATTTATATTAAACTCAGCTTCTTGCTACATGTCACTGCTTTTCCTGCAGAGTTCTAGCTATCCTGCTTTAGTTAGAAGCAATTTCCTACTGCCTGTTATCTAGTAATACTGTTACACAGTCTAGTTATAATTTGAAATGGACTTGACAGTTGAATAGTGACTTGTAAATATACACAATGTCTTTAGATGTGGGTCAGTGAATGGGTTTCCTTCAGAGACAGATCAGATTGATTTGTAGACTGAATATGGCAGTGACCTGAGAGGAGATGCTTGTATTGACATCTGGATTAGCGGAAATGTTCAGTAAATTTGTAGTGCCCTTAGCTCTCTGATACAAGAACACCATTCCTTTTAGGGGCATCAGATCATATGCTCATCATTCAATTGAGAACTCAGCACTTTATATCCTACATGTGTGTGATACAAGTTCCAATTTTGGTTTTAAGATAATTGATTCTCAGGTTTGTTCAAACCACTAGAGAATAGGGGTGACTCCCTCTGCTCTGCTGACAGTAATATTTTAGTTAGGATACTTACTAACATATAGTGGGGATCAAAAGTCTGAGACCACTAGTAAAAATGATTCATTTTGGCATTTTTCTCAAAGTTCATATTTACATTTACAGCATTTAGCAGACGCCCTTATCCAGAGCAACTTATAATTGATATAATCTTACAATCCAAGCAATTTTGGGTTAAGGGTCTTGCTCAAGGACCCAACAGTGGCAGCTTTGGCTGAGGTGGGATTTGAACCCTGGACCTTCTGGTTCATAGTCCTGCACCTTAACCACTAGGCTACCACAGTCCCATACAAAGTTCATAGTTCATACAAAGGTTTGCATTGCAAATCATATAATCAGCACAGCAATTTAAGTGAATCTGACTGGCATGGACTTTCCTCCACACTATTAAGCATTTATGGGGGCACTTGGAGTCAGAGAAAGCCAAGCATTCAGTAACATCACAAGATGCTCATTGGAATATCATGAACCATCAGATTTTGTACAAACGTCTGGAGTCCATGCAACAGTGCACACTGTCATTACAGCAAAAGCAACATGCAGAATAGAAACATTTTCACTAGTGAGCTCAGACTATTGGCCCTCACTGCGTATCTATTTTTTCCAAATTTTAACCATATTTGTTCTGGTCAGAGTATTTTCCAGGGCTCATCCCAGAGAACACAGATTACAGACATAAGAATTGTGTTTGCTTGAATGACTATTGCATTGCCTGGGGATGATCCACAAGCAGCCTCCCCTCACTCACCCTGACACAGGCATACCTCCATATGATACCCAACACAACCAGAAGATATTAGTTATTAGGTATTATTAAGACTATGAAGGCTACACTACCTGAAAGCAAAAAATCATAGGTGAAAACACATTAAAAATTCTATGCAATATATATATTTGCTAAAATTTATAATGACAATAAAAATATTCGGTAAGAAGTCCACTCCTTGCCTATGTTATTGTAATGTTTTTCCATGCATTTTATATTGCAAGTCAAATACTGTATTCTTTCAAAAAACCATGCCAGTACACAAAATGCTAATCGATATGCTAAATGAATACAGTAGTGCTTTTCTTGTTTTTAAAAACTGCTTAGTACAAATTGTAATATGTAGTTGGAATGGAGCCTGTTGTTTGATACCCATCATGAACCACAGCTTAGCTATAGATTTAGCTAGCTAAAATCCCAAGTATTAAAGTGTTTAAATTTACTGTCAGCATAAACCCTAAATGAATATTATTTTGAAGGCCACATTTTATGAGTAATACATGCAGAACTCCAAGTCATTCCAAAGATACAGCACTGTGCATAAGTCTTAGGCCACCATTAGATTAGATATGCAATTATTTCTTTTTATTAGAATACAACCAGA
Organism: Ancistrus triradiatus; assembly: GCA_025084515.1. Taxonomy (NCBI): domain Eukaryota; kingdom Metazoa; phylum Chordata; class Actinopteri; order Siluriformes; family Loricariidae; genus Ancistrus; species Ancistrus triradiatus. The sequence continues at coordinate 10,203 of JAJAGP010006343.1, read as the reverse complement.
AAATACAGGAAATGTCTGTAGTACGTCTGCTAAATGCAGTAATTGTAATGGTAATTTTCTGGACTGTGGTAGCCTAGCGGTTAAGGTACTGGACCAAAAGGTCCAGGGTTCAAATCCCACCTCTGCCAAGCTGCTACACTTGGGTCCTTGAGTAAGGCCCTTAACCCACAATTGCTTGGATTGTAAGACTGTATCAGTTGTAAGTTGCTCTGGAAAAGGGCGTCTGCTAAATGCTGTAAATGTAAATGTAGTATTAAAAAACCGAAACAAACAAACAAAAACAAAAACAGGTGACCTTCCTTAGACTTGAGCATTAGCAGCATCTGGCAGCTTCATCGGGATGCTAAGTTCACGTTTCTACAGTCCGAAGAAGCTTGATAAGGAATGCTGTATTTGGAAGGGCAGCAGCCAAGAAATCACTTTTTTGAAAGGGGAACAGGGTGAAAAGGCAAAATGAAGACTTGAATGAAGATCAGCGGAAAAGAGTATTATGGAGTGACGAATCAAAAATCAGAAAACGGTTTCTGTGGGCTACAGTGGCAAGTATTTAGTATGGCTTCATCTTACACTTGAACAATAGCAGCATATCGCAGCTTCAGCAGGATGCCAAATTCACCCTTCTACAGTCCAAAAATGGTTGATCAGTAATGGTCTTTTTGGAAGGGTAACAGCCAAGAAGCCAAGAACCACTGGAAGGGGAACAGGGTGAATAAGGTAAGATATGCTAAAGCTTGGAATGAAGATTGGTAGAAAAGTGTATTATGAAGTGGTGAATCCATGTTTGAAAGTTTTGGGTCCAATCATCGACGATAATTTTATTTAAAGTCATTATACCATTGGTAAAACAACAAATCTAATGGAGGCCTAAGACTTTTGCACGGTACTGTATATCTTACAGTTTTGTTTAATTATGGTTGATATAGTTTACTGACTAAAGAAAGGAGCAAAACTCCAGCATGGTTAGCTATCTCCAAATCGGTGAAGGCAGCAAGAGCTTTGCCTTGATGTGAATATGTGTACCCTGCTGAACCTCAACTAGGATAAATTAATTCAGCACTTGCCAGAAGTGGTCTAAATCTTGTCAGGAACGTCTCTTGCCCTTTCTCCGTCTTTGTGACAGGTATGGGGACGGACATCAATCATTCAACTCATCATAAGCACATTAGGCAGGAGATTGTTCAGGTCATATGATGAATTTTTGTAACGCCTCCTCATACCTCTGTGGTATGCTTCCGCACAACGGCCGCTTTAAATCAGTACTACTGCTGATGGATGTCCGGCCATTTGCATTACTTTGAATGTTAACAAGACCATTTCCGTGTGTGCCTGATTCTCGGAAGGTGTGCGATCGCGCCTGTGCCGCTTAATTTATGCTCCCATAAACTCCCTGGCCCATTCAGAGCGCTTGCTGAATGACATGCTGCTGTTGCTGATCTGCAGATTCTTATTAAACCCATTCAGCCATTCACATATAGCATCACCCATCAGCATCACTGTCAGTCCTGCTTCCCATTGACTGCAGATGAAGGCAGCAGTGTGCAGATCACACATGGGTTTTTCCGAAAAACAGCCTGCGAACCTGCTGTCAATGCTAGAGATCTGTCAGTTATATTTAAAAAATTATTTGGGCTGAAAGCAGGAGACAACAAAGTAACAGCTTTTCAAGGCACAGAGAGCAGAAAGATTAGGAAAACTCAGTCATAGGACCGAGGATATCAGTCAATCATAGCAGGTAGCTGTAAAGCCAGAAAGACAGGCTCATAGATTCCCTTCAGGAGTGAAGAAAGGTGAAAGAGTGTGTGCCGAGCAGAGTGGCCCATAAGAGGATCACTCACTGACTGACCCACTTAATTGAGTGACAGCAGGCAACAGTAATGGTGATTAATGGCCTCTCCATAGAGGATAGCGTGTTCCGAGAGAAGCAACGCAGAAACGAGAGCACAGCATCTGCACAGGTAGTCAGCTCAAGGTAGACCTGTCCATCGATCAGGTGCTCCTCAAACATGCTTCTCAGAGGCAAATAAGCTGAGTAAACACGCCCTAAACCCAAACACAGGCTAATCCAATGCTGTCAGTGTGCTTAAAGGATGTTTTAGGAAATGTCATTGAAGGAGCTTTTGAGTGGATGTATATCAAGGTGTAGGCCAAAGTGGTGAAGGGAGGAGCTGTGGGCTTCTGGTGCACAGCCTTATATTATTTCTCCCCAGTCCACATCACTCATCACTGACAACTGCAACAGGGTCAGCTAGAATTCACTCATAAAATGCTGAGCACAATTCTTTCAGCTAGGTTTTTTTCTTCATTTTTTTACTCTGAATGTAGACCTGCTCAGGCATTTGTAGTGTTTGAAGAAGTTTCTTTGGAAGACCTACAAGAAGCACAACGCAAGTCAGAGAAAAAAGCAGTGATACGGACATCCTTACAATAGCTGAACAGCTTATGGAGAACATCACAATGTGACAGTGGCATGCTTTCAAACAAATTATGATCTATTTTCACATGGATGATCTGTGCCATGTTACTTTATGCGTGTTCGAGGCATAAAATATGATAGTTGTTTTAAAATCCCCAATCCTGGTCAGGGTCCTGGTCAGTTTGTTAAACGGTGCTTACCTGTATATCTAAATCAATTTCTATCATACAGTTCATCTTTAGGTTATCTGAGTATAATGCCTGTTTGGTGTGATATCCAATTATCTGCTGAGGAACAATCTACAATCTAAGCCTCCTTTACCTGATAAGTAAGTTAGACTTGTAACTTCACTACAAAAATAAAAGGGAGTAAGTGTATTTTTTACTAGAAGTAAGTGATTAAAAAGTGAAAAACAAGGTCGTCAAGTGGCATAGGGGAAGCGAATGTTATACGGTTAACCATAAAGGCCATACAGGGCCATATGAGAATAAATTTAAGGATAGGTCTCAACTCAGACTAAAATTAGAAATGGAATTTTTATATTTCAGTATTTTTTTTATTGAAGCCACAAGGCTCATTTACCTAACTAGAAAATGAAGTGTAGAGGGTTGACTGTATCATCATGCAATCATCACACACCATAAAAAAACATGGTTTAACTGGTTTATTTATGCCCTAGTGGCTTCATGCTGTCAGCAGATTTTCATTTTTGGTTCTGATCATTCTTGACCTTCTAACAGCCTTTAACACGGCCAACCACAAGATCCTTCTTTCGCTAGCATTGAAATCACATCGTCAGCCTGGCAGAGGCCTGCTTCCTTCCTGCAGGGAAGATCATATCAGGTATCACGGACAGGATCCATATCTGCACCACATGATCTCACAACTGACATCCCACATGCCTCAGTGCTAGGTAATCTTCTTTTCTCTCTCTACACCCGCTCTGTCAGTGAAGTCATGGCCTCATATGGCTTCTCCTAGCTCTGTGATGCTGACACTCAACTCATCCTGTCTTTCCCTTCATCAGATATGCAGGTCTCCATTCTGCATCTCAGCATGTCTGGAGGACATCCCATCATGGGTGTCAGCTCAACTTTGAAGCTAAACCCTAGCAAGACATAGAGACATGTCCTCTCGTCAAGATCGTGTCATCTTCAAGGTAAACTCTTCCTTCACACTCTCCGATAATGCAGGAAACCTTGGAGGAATCTTTGACAACCAACTGACTTTCTCAGCTCATACTGCCAAACTGATGCAAATATCTCATCTACAGCATCAGGAGGATCCTTCCCCATCAGTGCTCTCATGGCAGATCTTCCCAGCATCAACAGCATACTCTTCAGCATACTGGATTGTGGAATTAACTTCCTTTGTATATCCCAATGGCTGAGCTGCTTAAAAGGCATTTCGTGCACTTACAGATAAAAAACTCTCCTGTCATTGTTCCTTTCCTTTAAGACCATGTTTGTTGTTTTTACCAGATTGTTGCTTTACAAACCGTCCTGGCCCATATGCAGCAAAACACACACAAACCATGATACTCCACCATCCTTTGTGTTTGGTATAGATAAAGTATCTATATATCTACCATATTTCACAGAATGGGAGAAGATTGCTATACTGGACTATAGTGCTTTCCTTTCTCCAGGAATGGTGCTGCTCTTTTAAACCAAAAATGTTTTGGCCTCCTCTGTCCCCAAAACATTTTTCCAGTAGCTTTCTGGCATGTCCATGTGATCTTTAGCAAATTGCAGATAGGAAGATTTTTAATTTAAAGACTACTGGCTTCCTTCTTGCAGCCCTGCAATACACACCATTGTTGTTCAGTGTTTTCCCGATGGTGGATTCATTAACATTAGCCAATGTGAGAGAAACCTTTAGTTGCACAGAAGTTATCCTGGATTCCTTTGTTACCATGTGGGCTATTACATGCCTTGCTCTTAGAGTGTTCTTTGTTGGTCAGCTGCTCCTGGGAAGGGTAACAATTGTGTTGGATTGGTGGAGTCCAAGATCTTTAAAGATGGTTTTGTAAGCTAGTATAAAACCAAATATAATGTTGGTATATAATATTAATAAACAATGCATTTTTAAATGCATCAATTCAACTTATGTTGCTGATTTAAGTCGCCTACTCTAGATACTGCTCCAAAAGCAAATGCACATTCATATACATATAAATATATGATGCTTTTAGGTCAGAAAGAAAAAAAAATTGTCTGAACTGTTCAATTCTGTTCAATTAATGAATTATTAAACATACAGGGGTCAGTTTCAATCAGAATATTATATGAGCCACTGTCACTCATCTCATACACTGGGGAAAATGTGACTGCATACAGTGGGACAAAAAAGTATTTAGTCAGTCACTGATTGTGCAAGTTCTCCTACTTAGAAAGATGAGAGAGGTCTGTGATTTTCATCATCGGTACACTTCAACTATGAGAGAAAAAAAAATCCAGGAAATCACACTGTAGGATTTTTAAAGAATTGTAAATTATGGTGGAAAATAAGTATTTGGTCAATAACAAAAGTTCAACTTAATACTTTGTAACATAACCTTTGTTGGCAATGACAGATGTCAAACGTTTCCTGTAAGTCTTCACCAGGTTTGCACACACTGTAGCTGGTATTTTGGCCCATTCCTCCATGCAGATCTCCTCTAGAGCAGTGATGTTTTGGGGCAACACGGACTTTCACCTCTCTCCACAAATTTTCTATGGGGTTGAGGTCTGGGACTGGCTAGGCTACTCAGGGTACCTTGAAAATGCTTTTTGTACGGTGCCGGGACTCCTTCAGTGCCCGAGTGGTGTGTTTGGATCTTGTCATGCTGGAAGACCCAGCCACCATTCCATTTTTCAACAATGCTCCACGGATGAAGGAGGTTTTGGCTTAAAATCTCATGATACAGGCCCCGTTCATAACTTCCCCTTAACACGGTCAGTTTGTCCTGTCCCCCTTTGCAGAAAACAAAGCCCCAAAGCATGGTTTCCGCCCCCATTGCTTCACAGTAGTTTATGCTGCAACTCAGTAGTCTTTCTTCTCAAACACTGCGAGTAGAGCTTTAACACCAAACACTTCTATTTTTATTTTTTCTGATATCTGCCCACACATGAATTCTCCCCATCTCTTCTTGATCATCCATATGTTCTCTGGCAAACTTCAGACGGGCCTGGAACATGTACGGCTATGCAGTGTGACACGCCTGACACTGCCAGGATCCGAGTCCCTCTCGGCGTAGTGTGTTACTGATGGTAGCCTTTGTTACTTTGGTCCCAGCTCTCTGTCAGTCATTCATGAGGTCCCTCCTGTAGTTCTGGATTTTTTGGCTCACTGTTTTCATGATCAGTTTGACCCCACGGGATGAACATCTTGCGTGGAGCCCCAGACTGAGGGAGATTATCAAGGGGATCTCCAGGGGATCCCTTGCCACTCTGACATTTGGGATATATAATCCCTCCAGCGAGTTCTGGGCCTACCCTGGGGCCTGCTCCCAGCTGGCCATGCCTGGTACACCTCCAGCAGGAGGAATCCTTATCAGATGCCTGAACCACCGCAACTGGCTCTTGTCAATGCGAAGGAGTAGTGGTTCTACTTCAAGTGAGTTCCTCACCCGATCACAGAGACAATGCCCAGCAGCCTGCCAGAGAAAGCTCATTTCGGCCGCCATCTCTTTCTTTCGGTCATTACCCAAAGCTCATGACCATAGGTGAAGGTGGGGACATAGATCAACTGGTAAATTTTTCACCTCTATCACATTACTGCCAACGCTGCAGCAAACCTACAGTCGACCTCATGATCCTTCTTCTCATTACTCATGAACAAGACCCCGAGATACTTGAATGGGCACAACCCTCTAACGCCCACACTGAACAAGTCTGACTTCCTGCCAAGAATGAGAACACAATTCAAACTCTGAGAGAACAAGAACCGAACGGCTCGTCTCAGTGACCCTGGTACCCAATAATCCCAGTGCACCCCCACAGGATGTCCAAGGGGAATATGGTCATATGCCTTCTCCATATCCACAAAGCGCATGTAGAGTGAGTAGCAAACTCCCATGCTTCCTCAACTGTCTGCGAGAGCTGGTCCAATGTTCCATGGCCAAGAAGAAATCCTCCTACATCTGAAGTTCAAATGTCGGATTAAATCTCAGTAGGGGTGAGTAGTTTCATAGGAAAATATTACAATTTAAAGACATTTTCACAATACATGATATTTATCACGCCTCATGTGATGGCAAACAAAATGCATCAGCACTGACAGATTCTTAAAAGCTACTATTCAAATATATCCCATACTTAGTATAGTGATTTATATTCAAAATGTGCTGCATTCCATCCAATTAAACAGCACTAATGACACTCTTTATAATGAAACATGCAGTTGGTTAGTGTTCTTTTAGCACGTGATCACTCGATATGCTCAGAAAAGCATTGTCTATCACAATAACAAAATTTATCACGATACGATAAAATATTGCCATATTGGCCACCCCTAATTCTCAGTTATTTTCAGTTGCACTTCAATTACATGATCATATATTTACACGAGGCAGATGTACATTATACGCAAGGTTAACTCTTCACCTTGTTGCGAGTTTTTTACAATCACTTATTCACATTTATCGGCACTAGCTGATTTATCAGTCAGCTAGCTGAGCATTTCTTCTCAATTAATAACATAGAAGCTGTCAATAATGCACAGGGATGGCTAATCAATAGACCCTCTACCCCTGGAATTGGTGATAAAAAAATTAAATCTTCATTTATTGCCCTCCATTGATTCACCTTAGTCTGACCACACTTAAACCATCCGACTCTGTATTCCAACTCGAATCCAAGCCCCCTCTCTATCACTTCACACTCAAGGTCAACTTTAATCAGGCTCAGGGCCTGTCAGGGGCCTGAGCCACCACTATTCAGCGTGCCAGCTTACAGAATTACCCCACTGTTCATCAAACAGCCAGTTGCTCATTACTCACCGCACTCCTCCTGGAGTCATTAGACGCTCCGAGCCAAACTCGCTGTAGCAGAGTGCCAGCCGGCCGCTCACATCACCTCGGTTATGGAAATAAATTTTGTATACAACACTGTAGAGTGCCAAAATATTTATTTATGCATATGAATTCATGTCAACAAGTGTAGTTGATGCTTGCTGCATTTTTCAGAGTGGTTGCTGATGCAGCGTGAATTTGTTTTGCATGCCTCAGAACCAATCCGTGCAACACAAGGTTCAGAATTTCCTTTAGATCGCGCAATCTCGCTGAAAAAAAAAACCGAGGTACATTACATAGAACTCACAAGTGTATCCTCCTAGTAAAGGAAACACATCTGAAACTTTACATACTAAAATCAAATAAAACAATATTGAGTACACTGGATGAAGTGCAAATATTACATAGTAAACTGGAACACACTGAATAAACAACTGAGTAAATCATGACCCTCACCAGGGAGAAAGAGGGAAAGTGATGCTAGGAAGGGAGTAAGGCTGCTAAATAATTCAAAATATCATAACTTTGATTTTTTCATATTCTTATCCCTGTTTTTCTGGTCAGAGTCATGGTGGTCTGGTGTCTCTGCTGAAGAACACAGAGCACAGGTGTAAGGGTTCATTGCAAGCCTGGCAGGGGTATCTGTTGCAGCATTGTGGCACCACCCACTTCGCTCAGACATACATATACATATATATATATATATATATATATATATATATATATATATATATATATACACACACACACACACATGTATATATATATATATATATATATATATATATATAAATAAATTTTGTGAGTAATGGATTGAAAGTGAAACGTAAAAGCAAATCACTTACTCTACTGATGAACTAGCATAGCATAGCTAGTATGCTAGCATAGCTGCTAAGCTAACTGGTTTTTGGTTGGTTTTGGTTTGTATAATCTAACCTTTTTAGGAGCCATGGAGACTTATTTGCACTAAGAATACAGTACTGTAGATGTAAAAATGAAGAAGGAAAAACACGCTAAAAATAGCTGAGATCTTCACTGAGCAAGAGCTTTTGTGAACCTGAATCATTCTGTACTGAATAGTGACTTGTGAATCGGGTTTCGGCTGAAACGAGTTGCGCGGCTCGACTGATACAAGTTTAATCAAGTGAACTGAGAACCGAGACAAATTTTTCTAATCAAAATGGGTCGAGAACTGAATTCGACAAGTTCCGAGAACTTTGGTACCACTGTGAATGAAACATGGACAGGGTGGTGCTGCACTGGTTAGCAGGAGTGACATCAAAATGTTGCTGTGCCCCACTAAAATCTTGGCAGTAAAAAGTCAATTTTATCCACTACAGGGCATGCCACACATATTCACTACAGGCACTACATTTCCCATAATGTCCCAGCAGCTTTTCAAAGCTTGACTTGACTTTTTCGCATGGAGTAATAGAGAGATATTTAAAAGTCAGCCCAGCTGCAGGCCAGGTCATGATAGCTTGTGAAAAAGTGTTTGCCCCCTTCCTGATTTCCCTTTGTTTTGCATGTTTGTCACACTTACAGTGGGGCAAAAAAGTATTTAGTCAGCCACTGATTGTGCAAGTTCTCCTACTTAGAAAGATGAGAGAGGTCTGTAATTTTCATCATAGATACACTTCAACTATGAGAGACAAAATGGAAAAAAATATCCAGGAAATCACATTGGAGGATTTTTAAAGAATTTAATTGTAAATCATGGTGGAAAATAAGTATTTGGTCAATAAATTTGGTTCATCTCAATACTTTGTAACATATCCTTTGCTGGCAATGACAGAGGTCAAACGTTTCCTGTAAGTCTTCACCAGATTTGCATGGGGTAATAGAGAGATATTTCAAAGTCAGCCCAGCTGCAGGCAAGGTCATGATAGCTCGTACTTATACAGTGATGTGAAAAAGTGTTTGCCCCCTTCCTGATTTCCCTTTGTTTTGCATGTTTGTCACACTTAAGTGTTTCGGAACATCAACCCAATTTAAATATTAATCAAAGACATCACAAGTAAACACAAAATGCAGTTTTTAAACGAAGGTGTTTATTATCAGGGGAGAAAAAAATCCAAACCTGATTGGCCTGTGTGAAACAGTGATTGCGAAGTCAAGCAGAGGGGTACAGCTGTGCCTCTCTAAATTCTGTGTGTGCTCCAGTACAGCAAATAGTCTAGACATGCACTTGCTGCTTAGCATTGTCTCATCCCAGCTCCAGAGACTCAGGTTCAAGTCCAGGCCTGAGTGCTGCCTGTGTGGATTTCCTCAGTACACTGGTTTCTTTCCACATTGCAAAGACATACAGTAGGTCAGCTGGAGTTTAAAAGTGTCCCAGATGAGCTGATATCCAGTTCATGGACGGTTCCTGCCTTGCAACTTGTGCTGTCAGATAGGCCCTAGCCTGCTGGGACCCTGAATGAGATTAAGCATGTATAGAAAATGAATGAATGTATGAATGGAAACATGCTTCCATTATATTATGATCTTTCCCATCTTTACCAACGCCTTCAATAAATCCAGGATATAACACTAGATGTTTTTACACTATCTGAATATTAAACAAACACCCAGCTTCAGTAGGATTCACCTTCTGATGCAGCTTCTGTGAAATGTGTGGGCTTGACAGGTTCTGATGCTGAACGAATCTTATTACATTTCTCGTGGACAGTGATGTTCATGCTGCTTGAACTGAAGCGATTCCCGGCATGAAATAAACATTACATATCATAACCACTTACGCTGTCGATGCTCAGGGAAAAGCAGAAAAGTTCTCGTATATGTACTTAAGAGCTCA
>JAJAGP010006342.1:0-22687 GCA_025084515.1 Ancistrus triradiatus | reverse complement strand
AAGTATTTGGTCACCCACAAACAAGCAAGATCTCTGGCTCTCACAGACCTGTAACTTCTTCTGTAAAAGCTCTTCTGTCCTCCACTCCTTACCTGTATTAATGGCACCTGTTTGACCTCGTTATCTGTATAAAAGACACCTGTCCACAACAAACAGTCAGACTCCAACGTCAACCATGGCCAAGACCAAAGAGCTGTCGAAGGACACCAGGAAGAAAATTGTAGACCTGCACCAGGCTGGGAAGAGTGAATCTACAATAGGCAAGCAGGTTGGTGTGAATAAATCAACTGTGGGAGCAATTGTAAGAAAATGTAAGACATACAAGACCATTGATAATCTCCCTCGATCTGGGGCCCCACGCAAGATCTCATCCCGTGGGGTCAAAATGATCATGAGCACGTTGAGCAAAAATCCCTGCAGAGAGCTCTGACCAAAGCAACAAAGGCTACCATCAGTAACACACAGAGGGACTCAGATCCTGCAGTGCCAGGCGTGTCCCCCTGCGTAAGCCAGTACATGTCCAGGCCCGTCTGAGGCACCCCAAGAACACCATACCTACTGTGACGCATGGGGTGGAAAGGAGGCTGCTAGGCGTGCTAGGAGTTTGTATGTTCTCCCCCAGATGACTTTTTTGTATACAGTCTTACAATATAAGCAATTGTGGGTTAAGGGCCTTACTGAAGGACCCAACAGTAGCAGTTCGACAGAGGTTAGGTTTGAACCCTCAACCTTCTGGTCCATAGTCCATATTATGTTATATCCTGGTCTAATAATGGGTTCTTTATTAAGTGTTTACATAAACTCGCCCTTCATGTACTGTTTTGATATGCAAACGATTTTCCCTCATCCATATTTGTCAACCATTTGGTACTTCACATCAATTTTGTTCTCTTCTCATTTACGTCATAACAATGTGGCAGAGCCAAACAACAGCAGCATGGAAAGCTGAATACCCAAACCAACCCATAACTCAATGTTAGACAACTGGGACCTGAGTTTTAAAAGGGTCGTCTGAACAATTGGTCTCTTCAGTGACAATACTGAGTCCTTTTTAAAGTTTGCTTATAATATTAACATGATGCTTTGAGGCTCACTTTAACATAACAGAGCTTGGCTTATTTAAAACAAGCTATATGTGAAAACAGGCTAAATGTGCAGGAAGATTGTTTTTCAGTGGAACCCCAGAACAATGCGGTGCAGGAAATTTTTTCAAGGGTGAGGTTTTGTAGTACGGAGTTAAGCGTGACTGTTCTAGGTGTGACTGAAACAACAAAACCCCTGAGTGGAGTGATGATGTTAACAGAAGCTTTCAGATAAGAGCACAACCCTGAGTGCTTTATTGTATTTATACACGGGCAAATTTCCAAGAATCATGCATATGTCGTTCATGATATCTGCAATATGTGTGTAGTTTCGTTAGTAGCCCTTCATTAATTAAGAACAGTGTTTTTATGTATATTTCATGTATATGTATAAAGACTGTGTGCATGGGGTAACGGCTTATCTGTTTGCCAGTTCAGGAAATTTGCCTTGATTATTTAGTCAATATCCAAGGCAACTGGGGATATGTTGCTTCTTTGAATGCTGACTTATTGCTTCCTGAAAGGGGGATTGTCATATAACATTGATTGTCAGGATGGAGACTTCTTGTTTCTCACATTGGGACTGAATTACAATTGTACGTCATCTTTTCTGTTTGCATTCACCATGCTCTTCGAGCTAAATAAGTCATCAACTACTACATTATTGTCACTTAATTAAATCCAATCTATTAAAGAGCTATTAAAGCAAAATGTTTGTTTAAGGATACTGAGTTGCTGAAATTATGCTGTTTGAACTGACTGTTTTCAGTGTCTAACGTTACAGTGCATACCTGATTAAAACCATTTAATGGTATAATTGCTTTAGCTGAGGGCGGTTGGGAGGCGAAAGGAGTTGCTTTTGGTAGTTTTATAATCCATTCCATTATTTCAATAGTCAACTTTTGTTAGAGCCATGTTTTATTTCACTTAGCCAAGTCCAATGGCACATTAAGTCTTTTAAGCACTCAATTTTAACTGCGGATTAAGTGGTGCTGTTTGCTGGTATTTGCTTTAGACATGATTTAGACATATGTATTTTTTCTCTACTTGATCTGGAAAAACTGTTTGTTTAAGGAGTTGCTTAAATTGTGCTGTTTGAAAATGTCCAAAATGATTTTTACAGAAGAGAGAAAACATTTCCAGCGACTAACCTTTCAGGGCATCCCTGATTTAAACTGTTTAATGGTTTAATTCATTTAGCTGAAAAATGTAAGGAGGTGAAAGCATTTGCTTTTTGGTAGTGCAGTAGACTATGTGGCTAGTCATCCACAAAGCTGAGTAAATGTCACGGTACTCGTGAGTGCAAAATGTAGTCCCTTATAATGGTAAGGACTGGCCCACCAGTACAGTGGGGCAAAAAAGTATTTAGTCAGCCACTGATTGTGCAAGTTCTCCTACTTAGAAAGATGAGAGAGGTCTGTAATTTTCATCATAGGTACACTTCAACTATGAGAGACAAAATGAGAAAAAAATCCAGGAAATCACATTGTAGGATTTTTAAAGAATTTAATTGTAAATCATGGTGGAAAAGAAGTATTTGGGGACACACAAATGAGCAAGATTTCTGGCTCTCACAAACCTGTAACAACTTCTTTAAAAAGCTCTTCTGTCCTTCACTCGTTATCTGTATTAATGGCACCTGTTTGTCCTCGTTATCTGTATAAAAGACACCTGTCCATAGGCCTCAAACAGTCAGACTCCAAACTCAACAATGGCCAAGACCAAAGAGCTGTCGAAGGACACCAGGAAAAAATTGTAGACCTGCACCAGGCTGGGAAGAGTGAATCTACAATAGGCAAGCAGGTTGGTGTCAATAAATCAACTGTGGGAGCAATTGTAAGAAAATGGAAGACATACAAGACCATTGATAATCTCCCTCGATCTGGAGCTCCACGCAAGATCTCATCCCGTGGGGTCAAAATGATCATGAGAACGGTGAGCAAAGATCCCAGAACTACACAGAGGGACCTGATGAATGACCGGCAGAGAAGCTGGGACCAAAGTTAACAAAAGGTACCTCAGTAACACTACGCCGGAGAGGGACTCAGATCCTGCAGTGCCAGGCGTTTTGTCCCCTTGCTTTAGCCAGTACATGGCCAGGAACCGTCTGAAGTTTGGCCAGAGAGCCATATATGGATGATCAGAAGAGAGAGGATGGGAGCATATATATCTTTTTGGTTAAAAAACTCAACTCGTCTTTGTGTTTTGGAGGAGAAGGAATACTGAGTTGCATCCAAGAAACCATACCTTACGGTGAAGATGGGGGTGGAAACATCATGCTTTGGGGCTTTTTTCTGCACAGGGGACAGGACGACTGATCGTGTTAAGGGAAAAAGAATGAACAGGGGCCATGTATCGTGAGATTTAAGCCAAAACACCTTCAATCAGTGGAGAGCATTGAAGATGGAACGTGGCTGGGTCTTCAGCATGACAAACACATGATCCCAACACACCGCTCAGGCAACGATAGGAGTGGCTCCATTTAAAAAGAATTTCAAAATCCTGGAGTGGCCTGCCCAGTCTCAAGGACCTCAAGCCACAGAAATTTGTGGAGTTAGTTGAAAGTCCATGTTGCCCCAAAACATTTCACTGCTCTAGAGGAGATCTGCATGGAGGAAGGGCCAAAATTAACCAGCTACAGTGATGTGCCAACATGCTGAAGACTTACAGGGAAACGTTTGACCCTCTGTCATTGCCAACAAAAGGTTATGGTACAAAGTATTGAGAGTTGAACTGTTGTTATGCAAATTACATATTTTCACCTTTAATTTACAAGAAATTCTTTATTTAAAAAAATTACTACAATGTGATTCCTGGATTTTCGTTTCTCATTTTGTCTCCCATGTGAAGTGACTTCTATGATGAAAATTACAGCCTCTTGTATCTTTCTAAGTAGGAGAACACTTGACCAATCAGTGGCTGACTAAATACTTTTTGCCCCACTATATGTAGACTAGTTTCTTGTAACCTGGGGTATCAATGTACCTTGTGTCTGTTGTAAAAAAAAAACCCCCAAAAAAACCCACTGAGCGATGTGACATAAAAAGCCAAATAAAAAAAATACTTTCTGCACAGTTTGCCGCCCTATTTGCATAGGCAATAAGGCATTGCTAAAAACAACAGATTTGAAATTAGAGAAAAATGATCAGAGTGTGTTCTGCTAAATATACAATTAGGGACACTAATATGCGATGAATATTACCCCTGGGCAAAAAATTAATGATTTCGCAGCACTCAGAGGATGTAGGACCCAGCTTTAATAAGTAAACAAATAGAGGTTTATGACATCGAACATTGTTTCTTTAATAGTGAATATTCTGGCTTTGTGAAGCGTGCCTCACACAATTAAATACAAATTATTTTTATTAATGGCATTACTTTTTACTGAAATAGAGGGGAAAAATTATGGATTCACTCAAGTTGAGTAAACAACTATGGAATCATCAAACCAAAAAATAACTTGATACAGTTACGTGAAATTCACTAATGGAAAAAAAACAATATTCTACTCGTAGAACAAGCTTGTTCGAAAAGTGGCTGTCAGATCAGCCATCATTTTTTTGTTTTAACACACTTCACCTCTACGGGAATAATCCAGCACCAAAATTGTTCCAGTTTCTGTTATCTGCAAGCATCGCTTTTCATAAATGATTGGTTTGGAAAATTAGATTATTTTTAGCTGTTTATAGGTTGCAACACCCGCATGCTGGATTGCTTCTTGGTGGAGTTTATAATCCTTTCCATTATTTCAATAGTTTTATTAGAGTCATGTTTTCTTTCATCTATTCATGTCAGGCTATTAAGGCTTATAAATACTCCATTTTAATTGCTGGGATTTGTTTTTTAGAAGCCAATTACAAGGTTGCTTCTATCATTATTTTAAATGATGATGATGTAATTTTTTTTGTGCTTGATCGGAAAAAAAACGACCAGCATTATAAAAAGGTTTTTAATTTGCTTGAGGTTGCTTCACAAGCCAGAAAGTACAGCTATTAATCATAAATTGTTTCGCCTTATCTTTATTTGTTTGTTCCCTAAGCAGTGTGAACATCCTTGAAGTGTGAAGATTGTATAATTGTTGCCAGAGGAAGTACTCGTGCCAAGACATTCTGCCTAGTGAATGAAGAGTGTTGCTGTCTTGGGGTGTGGTGATAAAATATTTTCTTTTATTTGGCAAGGAGGGAGGTGAAAATAAAATATATGTTGAGGAAAAATCTCTGTTTGCTCCAGGCTTTGTAAACTGGAGAAAGTGGCAAACGCATGAGGAATGAGAACACACAGTTCAACCAGTCCATGCCTGGTAAGAATCCTCCAGGTAGAGACGTTCTGCTTTCCTGTCATGTTTGAATGCAGGTGTGACTTTGTAAAGAACGGTGAAGGTGGGATTGAATTTGTTTGGTTTGAACCAGAAAAGGTAAGCTTCTTCAAAAAACAGATTTTGCCATAAAGGTAATCTATGAAAGGTAGAGTGTCAGATCCCTTCAGTCCTTTTGGAAGAGGATTCATCTTCTCAGCACTAACTTCTCCATCCCTCCTCCTCTCCTGCCAGTTCCTGCTCACCAAGGGATAGTTAAGGTGCTGTTGATTTTTTTTTTTTGCAGTTAGCAGCATCATATGTAATTACATACAAATATTCATGATTCATGTTACTGAAGCTTAACTTACCATATCCCATCATGCCCTTTCCTTATATTTCCATAAATATTTTTGGATTCACTGAAATCACTGGTAGTCATGGAGCTATGTGCTTCAAGATAAATGAATAAAGAGCTTGTAGTTGACAGTGATCTTGTTTCAGTGTGTTATTTGGGTTAAATTATGTTTCCTACAACATTACAACTTATACAGTCTTATAGTATACAATCCATGCAATTGTGAAATGTCAGGGAACCAGCAGTGGCAGCTTGGCAGTCACTTGAACCCTGAAATTTCTGTTCCATAGTTTCCATCGTATCTTGATTACCCACATGTAATAAGACTTGGTCTTAGTGAAAACCAATCATCATTGCCGGGAGGAAAAATGGTTTCAAACATAAATGCAGGTATGTCTCTTCTCCACTAAGGCTTGTTCAAACATCAATCTGTTTGCATAAAAAGTGGCCAGCAAGACCCTGAGCTTTCAACAACGTTCAAAGTGGTCTGTCAAGGGATTAGCATTCTAGTTTAGGCTATAATAGAATCAAGTATCTTTGGATGAGACAAAAGCTATTGCACAAGTTCTTTTCAAGGGCAGTAAGAAGCTACAGGGAAATCATTTTATTTGGATGGTGCAACTCCACCTCCATTTGCTAATGTTTTGATGCAGATCCCTGGGAAAACCAAAGCAGGGATAGGTAAGTGGGAAAAGCAATGCTATGCTAGTGAGTGGGGTGCTAACCACAAACAATGTAAAATTTCAAAAAATCCATTATCAGCACATCTTATCATTGGGACAGCGGCCTTTAAACAGAGGATGTGTCAAAAATCGTGTGAATGGAGTGTAAATGAAAGTGTTCTACATAGAACAGTCTATGTATGCTGGTGATCAGTGAACAAGTGGAAAATTTCAGACACACCCTGAAGCTGTGACATACACGTACAGGTTTTACCAATGTTCAAAGTCTAAATTTTTATTTGAATTTTGAGCGAAAAACTTTGTTCAATGTCAGAATTGGTCAAATTAAAGAAGTGTTGGTTTTCCGAGGTTCCACTGTTCTACACTGATAGCAGTTCATGAATGTTAAGTAAACAAGACAGAGGTGCATTAGTTCATACTGACATAAAACATTCATAACTGTGTGTGCATTGCAGGGCTGCAAGGAGAAAGCCACTGCTCTCCAAAAAGAACATTGCTGCTCGTCTGCAGTTTGCTAAAGATCATGTGGACAAGCCAGAAGGTTATTGGAAGAATGTTTTGTGGACAGATGAGACCAAAATAGAACTTTTTGGTTTAAAAGAAAAGCATTATGTCTGGAGAAAGGAAAACACTGCACCTTACAGCTAAGAACCTTATCCCATTGTGAAACATGGTGGTGGTAGTATCATGGTTGGGCCTGTTTTGCTGCACTGGGCCAGGACGGCTTGCTGTCATGGGTGGACTGGAACAATGAATTCTGAATGATATCAGAGAAATTCTAAAGGAAAATGTCAGGACAATCTGTCAATGAACGAATCTCCAGAGAAAGGTGGGTCATTGCAGCAAGACAGTACCCTAAGCACACAAGCCGTTCCACCAAAAGAATGGTTAAGAAGAATAAGTTCATGTTTTGGAATGGCCAAGTCAGAAGTCCTGGACTTAATCTTATCGAAATGACTGGGAAGGACTGAAGCGAACAGCTAAATGTGAGGGAAACCCACCCAACATCCAGAGCTGAAGCTGGTTCTGTTATGGAAGGCAGGGCTAAAATTCCTCCAGCCGGGTGCAGGACTGATAACCGTTACAGTTACAGGAAATGTTTAGCTGCAGTTATTGCTGCACAGGGGGGTCACACCAGATACTGAAAGCAAAGGTTCACATACTTTTGCCACTCACTAATATGTAATATTGGATCATTTTCCTCAATAAATAAATGACCAAGTATAATATTTTTGTCTCATTTGTTTAACTGGGTTCTCTTTATCTACTTTTAGGACTTGTGAAAAAATCTGATGATGTTTTAGGTCGTATTTATGCAGAAATATGAAAAATTCTAAAGGGTTCACAAACTTTCAAGCACCACTGAAACCCTAACTGATGCAGTGAGGAGCTTCTCATTTGTTACACAACCATGCCGGAAAACACATCCTGTGGTCATGGAAAATATGTTAATCTGTTTCAGAAGGGTTTCAGAAGATGTTATTCTGTTTCAGAATTATTGGTATGCATCAAGCAGAGAAAACATCTAAGGAGATTGCTGAAAATACAAAAATCGGGTTAAGAACTGTCCAACGCATTATTTAAAAGTGGAAGGACAATGGAGAAACATCATCTTCGAGGAGGGAAGGTGGTCAGAAAAAATCTTGAATGATCGTGACTGCCGATCACTTAAACGTTTGGTGAAATCAACTCATAGAAAAACAACAGTAGAACTCAGGGATATGTTTAATAGTGAAAGTAAGAGCATTTCCACACCCACAATGTGAAGGGAACTCAAGGGATTGGGACGCAACAGCTGTGTAGCCTTAAGAAAACCACTTATCAGTGAGGATAACCGGCAAAAATAGCTTCAATTAGCTAGGGAGCATAAAGATTGGACTCTGGAGCAATGGAAGAAGGTCATGTGGTCTGATGAATCCAAATCTCTCATCAACAATACAAGATCTTGGGGAAGAATTAATGCAACTCTGGACAGAAATAATGTTGTGACATTGCAGACGCTTGTGGAAACGATGCCACAGCGAATGTGTGACGTAATAAACGCTAAAGCCGGTAAAACAAATGATCAGAGTGTGACATTTTTTTGGCCAGGCAGTGTATATATTCTATACTCTGTATACAGTATTGCATACACAATGCCTCCTTTCATTATTTATTGTTATATTTCTCATTTTATATTTTTTTATAATATGTTAGTGATATGCATACATACTGTATAACACAGGATTCCATGTTCCTGCTGCTGTAACAATTCAACTTCCCTCAGGAATAATAAATCTAGGTAACTTATCCAGCTAGCTATTTATCTATCTATCTATCTATCTAAATAAACTATTTCTTCTGCAGTTTCTGTGAAGGGGTCCTTGGCTTTCACCACCTTCACAAAGCAGTTCATCCCCTTAAGAAAGTTAAAACCTACTGTTTTAAATGATACACAATGTAGCTTTGCTAATGTTTGTTCTGTTTGTAGCAGTATAAAATGATCATACTATAATAAGGCCCATTATTATACAAATGTAGTGAAATACTAAACTTTTTAGCTGCTTAATTGCTATTCTTACCAGTACAATAAGAAAATCACCTCCTTTATCTTTGATAACATTAACTGCTAGCATTCACTTATCATCAAGCAGATAATGCTAGATTCTTCCGGAAGTTTACTTACTGTACATGCACTTAAGTAATGAGATAATGGGAAACCTCCAGGTTTACATGACCCAGGCAGTAATCGGATTTCTACTTTGCAACCAGCCAATGATCTCACTGCCAATGAAATTTGTTATAATTAATCATCAAATTCTTCAATTTCCTGAGTATATACTGCATTTCAGAGTCTCCACAAAGATTCCGATAGCCGTTTAGCGTTTAATTCCAGGGTTGCCAGATCCCACGACAGAATCTCCACATGGTCTATGTAAATAAGCCCAAAAGCAAAACCCCTAACAATAAGAGGACTTGCCAAATCCAATTGAAATCGGGTAACTGGTATACATGCTATTAGTACTCCGATTACTGGGGTAAAATCCAGCTCTCTGTATCAAATTTCTTAATCTGATTTCTAGAGTTCTACTTTTTTCCACCGTAATTTACAATTAAATTCTTTAAAAATCGCACAATGTGATTTCCTGGATTTTTTTTCCTCATTTTGTCTCTCATAGCTGAAGTGTACCTATGATTAAAATGACAGACCTCTCTCATCTTTCTAAGTAAGAGAACTTGCACAATCAATGGCTGACTAAATACTTTTTTGCCGTACTGTACATTTATGTAATTTAGCCAGATGGTCTCATCCAGAGTGACTTACAACTGATACAGTCTTACAATCCAAGCAGTTGTAGGTTAAGGGCGTTGTTTAAGGACCCAACACTGGCAGCTTGGTAGAGGTGGGATTTGAACCCTAGGCCTTCTGGTTTATACTCTAGTACCTTAACCGCTAGGCCACCACAATGCACAGTCTTAATTTTTTTTGTGTGTATGTGTTGTGTAATTCACAGGTCAGCTCAATTTTGCTCCAGTTATTTTAATGAACAGTTTCAATCTCCACCATTCATGTGCTCCAGACAATCGTAGTTCAACCTGGACCTTGGACTCTGCCTGTGCATGAGTTTTCTCTGGGTACTCTTTCCTCCCACATTCCAAATATATGTATTAGGTTAACTGGTTGTTCCAAACTGGACCCAGTATGAATGTTCTTGACTGGTATCAATGTAACCTTGTTCTTCCATTAATCAAGCCTAATCGATGATGTTGTGTGATATAATATTACTTCAATCATCTCAATATTAGTCAACGGCCTCTTGATAAGTATGATTCTGAACAAGACTTGGTTCTGTCCATGTAATTCGGCTCCTTGTGCTGATGGTCAAATTACTCTTGCTAAGATTATGTTCTCAATATAAGTGCAGAATGTTAAAAATGAATACACATTAGGATGGAATTCATTCTGTGACGTATCCTTGTTTTTCTGTCTTACCATCAGGTTATTTCTGGGTCAGACAAGGATTTTCAGGAGCAATCTTATAAAGTCTGGCTAATTCACTTCAAGAGAAGTCGAATCTAATGAGCATAGCCAATGAGACGGCGCCAGCCCTGACCAGCCAAAACATTAATAACAAATAAAACCAGGTCAGACCGATCAAACAGTCCTTACTGCTTTCGGAATGCTGAATGTAATGTAATGAATGTAAAAGCACAAAATCTGCCCAAAATCTCCAGTTCAATCCAGAAAGGACTCTGTCTGTGTGCAGTTTGTAGTTTGTGTACTCTGGTTTCCCCCCACATTCCAAAGACATCCATTGGTTAATTGGTTGCTCTACAGTGTCCCAGTATGAATGTTTCTGATGTAACCTTGCTCCTGTTGGGACTAGCCTTTAATGCTGATACAATGTTAAAGCTGTCTGACATGCAAAAACAGGAAGTTGACTGTTTATAATTATGTGAAGTATCCACATAAATTGTAGATGTATGCAGTGGTGTGAAAAAGTCTTTGCTCCCTTCCTGATTTCCTATTTTTTTGCATATTTGTCACACTTAAGTGTTTTGGAACATCAAACCAATTTAAATATTAGTCAAAGCAATATTTAAAAAGTAAACACAATATGCAGTATTTAAATGAAGGAGTTTATTATTAAGGGAGAAAAAAATTCAAACCTGTATGGCCCTGTGTGAAAAAGTGATTGCCCCCTAAACCTATTACCGTATTTTTCGGACCATAAGGCACACTTAAAATCCTTTAACTTTCTCAAAAATCGACAGTGCGCCTTTAAATGCGGTGCGTCTAATGTATGAATTAATTCTGGTTGTGCTTTCTGACCTAGAACCGATTGTAGATGGTACACGGCGCTCATAAATCTGTCAAAATGTTTTAGCACGGCCTTGGTAAGTTACGAAGCTTACGGCCACCGTAGTGCGCAGCATCGCGGAGTAATACGGTATTGCTTCAGCATTAGCGTTATGTGCATTCATTTATTCATTTTCGAAGCGGATTTCAAAAAACTCAACGCTATCAGTCACGCAGTACAACACGGACATAGAGCAGCTGCGAGAGAATTCAACATTAACGAATCAATGGTACGGGAGTGGAGGAAGCAAGAAGACGCCCTGCGCCAGGTAAAGACCAAACTGAGCTTCCGAGGGAACTTAGAGTTTTGTTTCATTTAATGTGCCTTATAACCCGGGTGCGCTTTATAGCCCAAAGTTTACGGTAACTGGTTGGGGCCCACCCTTAGCAGCAACAACTGCAACCAAGTGTTTGATAAAAACTTGCAATGAGTCTTTTTACAGCATTGTGGAGGATTTTGACTACTCATCTTTGCAGAATTGTTGTAATTCAGCCACATTGGAGGGTTTTTTTGAGCATGAACAGCCGTTCTTAAGGTCATGCCACAGCATCTCAAAGGATTCAGGTCAGGAATTTGACTAGGCCACTGCAAAGTCTTCATTTTGTTTTTCTTCAGTCATTCAGAGGTGACTTGCAGGTGTGTTTTGGATCATTTGTCCTGCTGCAGAACCCAAGTTCGTTTCAGCTTGAGGTCACGAACAGATGGCCGGACATTCCTCCTTCAGGATTTTTTGGTAGACAGCAGAATTCCTAGTTCCATTTATCACAGCAAGTTCTTCCATGTCCTGAAGCAGAAAAACAGCCCCAGACCATCACACTACTACCACCACCATATAATGTTCTTCTTCTGAATGCTGTGTTACTTTTACGCCAGATGTAAATGGGACACACACACCTCCAAAGAGTTTTTTGTCTCGTCAGTCTACAGAATGGTTTCCCAAAAGTCTTGGAGATCAAGACGTGTTCTGAAAAATCGAGACGAGCTTTAATGTTCTTTTTGCTCAGCAGTGGTTTTCGTCTTGAAACTCTGCCATTGCAGGCCCATTTTTGCCCAGGTCTCTTTCTTATGGTGGAGGCATGAACACTGACCTTAACTGAGGCCAAGTGAGGCCTGCAGTTCTTGGATGTTTGTTGTGGGGGTCTTTTGTGACCTCTGGAAGAGTTGTCGCTGCGCTCTTGGGTAATTTTGGTTGGCCAGCCACTCCTGGGAAGGTTCATCACTGTCCCATGTCTTCGCCATTTGTGGATAATGGCTCTCACTGTGATTCATGGAGTCCCAAAAGCTTCAGAAATGGCTTTATAACCCTTTCCAGACTGATAGATCTCAATTACTTTCTTTCTCAATTGTTCCTAAATTTCTTTGGATCTCGGCATGAATTGTGTAGTTTTTAAGGATCTTTTGGTGTACTTCAATTTGTCAGGCAGGTCCTAATTTAAAGTGATGTTCTGATTGAGAAACAGGTGTGGCAATAATCAGGCATGGGTGTGGCTAGAGACAGTGAACTCAGGTGTGATAAACCATAGTCAAGTTATGTTTTAACAAGGGGGCAATCACTTTTTCACACAGGGCCATTGTAGGTTTGGATTTTTGTCTCTCTTAATAATAAACACTTTCATTTAAAAACTGCATTTTGTGTTTACTTGTGTTGTCTTTGACTAATATTTAAATTGGTCTGATGTTCCAAAACATTCAAGTGTGACAAACATGCAAAACAATAGGAAACCAGGAAAGAGCAAACACTTTTTCACACCACTGTATATAAATCCAAATGCTTTGTTAAAGCAAGGCTTGTGGACTCAAAATTGAATTAGGTCTCTACATCAAGGTGTGTGTGTAAACAAAGTTTTGTATGTAGGTTTGCTAGGATGTCCTTTGCTAATCTGGCTAATAAGTCGGTTGCTAGCAGGCTAGTCATCTTGGTGTGCCTAAGCTGTAAAATAAACACTAATAAAAACTAGTGCTGCCAAACAATTAAATTATATTTATTTGCATTAATTGCTTATAAGCACCTTTTCTTGTTTATATTTGACATTAAAGTAAGTTTTAGCATTAAAAATAGCTATACTGTTATATACAGCACAGTCAGAAAAGTTAATATCAACAGCTCTACTAACAGCAATTTCACTCAATGTTTTACTATTTTATAGTAGATTAGAAATTACTATTTCAAATATCTGTACACTTAAAATTAACACTTCCTCCAGTGTAGAACTACAATAAACATTCTTTCAGAGTTTGGAGCAAAAAAAAGCAGTTAAAATAGTAGTTGAAAACTCAACCCTTAACCCTCTGTTTGTTGAAGGAGACAGACTGCTCCGAAAGTGCATGTCCCGACTTATGGTAATACCTCTCAATTAATTGAGAAAAGCTGAATTAAACTTACAGCTGGAAGTTATCTACAATAAAATCAAAAAAGATTCCAGTTTCCAGTTCTCAGTTAGTCACGCCAGCCTTCAAGAAGTCGTGTGGTTCTCAGCATACATCAATACTTGGACTGGGATAAATCAACTGAGATAGATTCGGATTGATTAGTCAAACGTATTGACAACTACTGAAGCCAAATGCCTTCAAACATATGCATGCATGATGTAGAACAGACCCCATCTGATCTTTTCCCCACAAAGATGATGTGGGTTTTTGTCAATCTCATAAGCTTACTGTCCCCAGTCTTTCTCTCACCATGAGCTTAAAGTGATAACCAAAGTGTACTGCATGCTGTGCCAATGTCTAAACTGTTCTAGTCACTTTAAAGCAGAAAGGCTCGATCCAGACCTCTGGCACTGCCACTGGGGCATAAATAGTCTGTTTCCAGCTTTAGTCCAAGTTATTGTGTTGACACCTGGACCTCGAGTTGGGTGTTTTGTGATCCCAGACTGGTTAGCACATTTGCCATGACCCTACTGCATAAAGAATTCCAGTCTGAGGAACCATCCAACAGGCCTTCATGTTCATTTGAGTTGTTGTTTGTTTTGTAGGACCATGCTTCCATCTTTGTTCCTCAGACTAGAAGAAAAGCCTTTCTGTCAATCAGTCTGACGTTTTACATTATCTAATTTGTGGTTTCATCAATTTCCAAATACATTATCGACATATCTCATTGATTTTTGTGTCAGTTCATTCTTGGAGATGACAGCTGACCCTGTTTTTTTCTCTTTCAGAATAACTCCTACATGAATTTGATTTTAAAAAATTGACCCTGTAAACAGGACCTTGCTGTTTTCTGAAGCAGTGTCCTACTGCATTTGCAAAGACCAGACGACCTACAGTCTTGTACATATTACAACACTGTGTTTGGAACACAACAATAACATCTTGCTCAAATGCATTGCTGTGCTTTGACGGTGAGCATGATCAGGATTTTGATCTAAAACATTGTTCAGCCCATTTGGTCTGTGGAATATTGTTTAATGTAATAATCTGGATATAGTATTATAACAATGCACTGGTGTGTCATGGGAAGGCCATATATTCTGTCAAAGTGTTATCAAGTAACAAAAAAAAAGCCTATCCACAGTCAGAGAGTTCCAGTAGTAAGATAACAACAAAGTGTCAGTAAAGTTACCACATTTACATATTTGCCACCTCCAATTACATTTCAAGTTCAACTTTATGAAGGTAGTCATTGTTCTACAAACAGCATTACCTGAGGATTGGTCTGAGATTTGATCCAAACAGAAATACAGTGGTGTTTGAAAGTTTTGTGAAACCTTTAGCATATTCTGTGTCCCTGCATTAATATGACCGAAAACATCAGATTTTTAACAAAAGTCCTAAAAGAGAACCCAGTTAAACAAATGAGACAAAAAATATCATACTTGGTCATTTATTAGAGAGGGAAAATGATCCAATTTTACATTATTAGTCAGTGGTAAAAGTGTGTGGACCTAAGTTCGGTTCCCCGCTCCATCCAAGCATGTACTGCTGGCTCTAGCTTACCAGGAACAAGGGTTTGACCCCACTGAAACCCCTCCCTCCATGCCAGGCCTCGGTGACCTGGGTCTCCCCGTGTATTAACATTGCACAGAGAGGCCGGGTTTCGTGGCTGAGTACATGTAGGAGTTCTGTGTTGCGGCCACTGAGAGCAGTTTTGATGATCTGCTGCTCATGACCGTGTTTCAGAGGGGCCTTGACAATAGAGAATGAGCTTGTGCCATTCCTTCCCGACTCCTCTCTGTCTGCTCTATGTGATCTGGTCATTTGCACAGTTTCGATCCAGAGCCAGGAAGTCAGAGGCATGGTCATTCTTCCAGCCACTGCCCTTGTTCATGAGCCTTCCCAGCTCCGTGCCTGAGCACGCTGTGCTTGTTAGCGCCATACCTGAACAAGTTAGCTCCGTACCTGAGCAGCTAGCACCGCCCAGCTCTGTACGTGAGCTCGCCGTGCCCATTAGCCGCCACTCTTTAGCGCCGACCCCTGCGCCGTGGTCTTTTGTACCGATCCTCACGCCGCTGTTGTTGCCACTGACCACTGTTCCGTGGTCACCTTTATTGACCTCGGTGTTAAAGTCCTTGGCGTTTGTTCGCCCAGCTAGGTGACTTGCTGATCCTCAGCCACTGAGGTTGTTTATTTTATTTTAATTATATTTTGGTTCACCACTTCCATCTGGAGCTAACTGCATTTGGGTCCTAAACCCTTTATATTTTTATTTTCACGCTTCATCTGCTTTTTAATATGGCTGATTTGCTGATTAGATATTTGCGTTATCAAACAATGAATACACACTCACCAACCACTAATGAAGTTTGTGTGTGTGTGTGTGTGTGTGTGTGTGTGTGTGTGTGTGTGTGTGTGTATATGTATATGTATATATATGTATATATGTATATATATATGTATATATGTATATATATATATATATATGTATATATATATATATATATATATATATATATATATATATATAGTGCACTAGCTCCAAATATCGGTCACTCGATCACCTGTCTTGCTAAACTTTTCTAAACATTCTCTGACTGTCTTTTTCCTCAAAGATTCAGCCTTTTGGTGGATACTGCTTTTGTATCAAATCATGATTACAATTACCTGTTGACATTACCTGTTTGAAATTACTATCCCAAAATTGTCCCTGTCCCAACTTTTAGTGTTGCAAGCCTGAAATGCATGAATTGATGTTTATTACCAAAATAAGTGAAGGTGGCCAGAAAAAACGCTGAAATATTTTGAGTTCATACTGTCTGCAATGGAATAACAGTCAAAGTAAATGTAAGACACTGCATATGCAGTGGGGCAAAAAGATATTTAGTCAGCCACTGATTGTGCAAGTTCTCCTACTTAGAAAGATGAGAGAGGTCTGTAATTTTCATCATAGGTACACTTCAACTATGTGAGACAAAATGAGAAAAAAAATCCAGGAAATCACATTGTAGGATTTTTAAAGAATTTAATTGTAATTATGGTGGAAAATAAGTATTTGGTCAATAACAAAAGTTCAACTCAATACCTTGTACCATAAGCTTTGTTGGCAATGACAGAGGTCAAACGTTTCCTGTAAGTCTTCACCAGGTTGGCACACACTGTAGCTGGTATTTTGGCTCATTCCTCCATGCAGATCTCCTCTAGAGCAGTGATGTTTTGGGGCTGTCGCTGGGCAACACAGATTATTACTTTGCAGAAAAACAGCCCTAAAGATTGATGTTTCCACCCCCATGCTTCACAGTAGGTATGGTGTTCTTGGGATGCAACTCGGCATTCTTCCTCCAAACACGACGCGTTGAGTTTTTACCAAAAAGTTCTATTTTGGTTTCATCTGACCACATGATATTCTCCCAATCCTCTTCTGGATCATCCATATGCTCTCTGGCAAACTTCAGACAGGCCTGGACATGTACTGGCTTAAGCAGGAGGACACCCCTGGCACTGCAGGATCTGAGTCCCTCTCAGCGTAGTGTGTTACTGATGGTAGCCTTTGTTACTTTGGTCCCAGCTCTCTGCAGGTCATTCATCACGTCCTGGTGCAGGTCTACAATTTTCTTCCTGGTGTCCTTCGACAGCTCTTTGGTCTTGGCCATGGTTGAGTTTGGAGTCTGACTGTTTGAGGCTGTGGACAGGTGTCTTTTATTCACGATAACGAGGTCAAACAGGTTCCATTAATACAGGTAACGAGTGGAGGACAGAAGAGCTTCTTAAAGTAGAAGTTGCACTCAATGCATTGCACACACCTCTACAGTGATAAGATTTTACCCATCTTAAGTAAAAAAATGAGAAAATCAATATTATGTTGAAATACAACCCCAAATCAGAAAGAGTTGGGACGTTATGGAAAATGCAAATTAAAAATATGTGCAGTGTTCCTTACATTTCCTTTGACACTTATTTCATTGCCGACAGTAGGACAGTAGATATTTTAGGTTTTTTTCTGGTCAACTTCATTTCATTTGTTAATAAACATTCATTCCTGCATTTCAGGCTTGCAACACATAACAGAACAGTTCTTCAGACTGGCCTCCTTTAGATGCAGTCTATCATGTCTACATATGACGCCCAACCCAGCTGGAGTGCACTGCCAGGACTTCAAGCCGAGTCCTGTGGAATGGCTTAAAAGGAGACCTTAACTTTTCTCTATTAAGCCATGGTGGGAGCACAAGAAGACAATATCAGTGAAATCCCTTAAACACTTACATTTATTCATTTGGCAGATGCTTTTATCCACAGTGACTTACAATCGAGTTGAGCAGTGGAAAATGAGGGTCCATACCTACACTAAGGCCCATTAGAACCATTGTTTTTACTCACACCCCACCAGTCCAAAACTCTTGGCATTTAATCCATGAATTAAAGACATGTTCAGGGAAAAGTAGCCAGAAGGCAACGCCATGATTTATACCTACCATATTAGACCGCTGTGCCACCCGAGCACCAAACGATGTGTTCAGTCCATTTAAAGATAACACACTTCATGGACTTTACAAAAGCTGAATATATAGTCTGAGAGCACTAGTGAAAATGCTTGTTGGGATCTTTGTGGAGAAGATCCACAAAATATAGCTCATATATTTGTAACAACCACATAAAGAGCAAAGAACCTCGTGGAGTGCTGACTGTCATGGAATTTCATCCACAATCACCTGACCTAAACCCCATCAAGCACTTATGGGGGCATAAGCCATTGCCATATTGTGACAGTATGCTGGATAACATGGATCATTAGATTTTGCACAAACTTGTCCATGCCAGCTCACATGCATGTTGTCATTAATCCAGAGGGAGAACATTCTAAATGCTAATCAATTCTTTTCACGCAATTGTTGATGCTGGTTATAAGACTTGTAATGAAAAAAACATTGTATTCAATTCAAGTACAATGCCTCCACCGTGTACAAAGCAGTAGAATTCACTACAGTACACACGGAGGTGGATCCTTTACAGTACAATAAATTCTGAAAGTTTTCATACCCTTTCACTTTTTTCACATTTTGTGCTAAAACAAACCAAAATTGAAGTTGTCCCCTATCATTCTGCATTCAGTCTTGGTTTCATTAGATCACATAATCTTGTTTTTTACAGTCTGAGAGTCCTTTAGTCCTTTTATTTTAGCAAACTCCAGACGGGCATTCTTGTGTTTTATTGAAGAGAGGCTTCTGGCCACTCTACCGTAAAGCCCAGATTGTTGGAGTGTTGCAGTGATGGTTGACCTTCTGGAAGTTTCTCCCATCTGCACACAGGATCTTTGAAACTCATCCAGAGTGACCATTGGGTTATTGGTCGCTTCCCTTAACAAGACCCTTGTCCCCTGATTAGTTAGTTTGGTAGGGCAGTCTACTCTAGGAAGAGTCCTGGTTGTTCCAAACTCCTTCCATTTAAGAATTATGGGGGCCAATGTGCTCTTGGGAACTTTCAGTGCACCAGAATTTTTGTAACCTTCTCCAAATCTGTACCCCCTCACAATCCTGTCTCTGAGCTCTACAGGCAATTCTTTGCTCCTCGTGGCTTGGTTTTTGCTCTGACATGCATTGTTAGCTGTGAGACCTTATATACGGTGGTGTGAAAAAGTGTTTTCCCCCTTCCTGTTTTCTTATTTTTTTGCATGTTTGTCACACTTAAGTAATTCGGAACATCAAACCAATTTGAATATTAGTCAAAGACAACACAAGTAAACACAAAACGCAGTTTTTAAATGAAGGTGCTTATTATTAAGAGAAAAAACAATCCAAACCTACATGGCCCCGTGTGAAAAAGTGATTGCCCCCTAAACCTAATAACTGGTTGGGTCACCCTTAGCAGCAACAACTGCAACCAAGCGTTGGTGATAACTTGCAATGAGTCTTTTACAGCGTTGTGGAGGAATTTTGGCCACTCATCTTTGCAGAATTGATGTAATTCAGCCACATTGGCGGGTTTTCTAGTAGGAACGGCCTTTTTAAGGTCATGCCACAGCATCTCAATAGGATGCAGGTCAGGACTTTGACTAGGCCACTCAAGGCATCATTTTGTTTTTCTTCAGCCATTCAGAGGGGGACTTGCTGGTGTGTTTTGGATCATTGTCCTGCTGCAGAACACATGTTTGTTTCAGCTTGAGGTCACAAACAGATGGCCGGACATTCTCTTTCAGGATTTTTGGGTAGACAGCAGAATTCATAGTTCCATTTATCACAACAAGTCTTCCAGGACCTGAAGCAGCAGAACAGCCCCAGACCATCACACTACCACCACCATATTTTACTGTTGCTATAATGTTCTTTTTCTGAAATGCTGTGTTACTTTTACGCCAGATGTAATGGGACACACACCTTCCAAAGAGTTCAACTTTTGTCTCGTCAGTCCACAGAATGTTTTCAAAAAAGTCTTGGGGATCATCAAGATGTGTTCTGGAAGAATTGAGACGAGCTTTAATGTTCTTTTTGCTCAGCAGTGGTTTTCGTCTTGGAACTCTGCCTGCAGGCCATTTTTTAAGGCATCTTTATTATGGTGGAGGCATGAACACTGACCTTAACTGAGCCAAGTGAGGCCTGCAGTTCTTTGGATGTTGTTGTGGGGTATTTTGTGACCTCTTGGATGAGTCGTTGCTGCGTTCTTGGGGTAATTTTGGTCGGCCGGCCACTCCTGGGAAGGTTCACCACTGTTCCATGTCTTTGCCATTTGTGGATAATGGTTCTCACTGTGGTTCGCTGGAGTCCCAAAGCTTTAGAAATGGCTTTATAACCCTTTCCAGACTGATAGATCTCAAGTACTTTCTTTTTCAATTGTTCCTGAATTTCTTTGGATATCGGCATGATGTGTAGCTTTTAAGGATCTTTTGGTGTGCTTCACTTTGTCAGGCAGGTCCTATTTAAGTGATGGAGAACAGGTGTGGCAATAATCAGGCCTGGGTGAGGCTAGAGATAGTGAACTCAGTGCAGATAAACCATAGTCAAGTTATGGTTTAACAAGGGCCATTTAAAAACTGCATTTTGTGTTTACTTGTGTTGTCCATGACTAATATTTAAATTGGTTTGATGTTCCGAAACACTTAAGTGTGACAAACATGCAAAACAACAGGAAATCAGGAAGGGTGCAAACACTTTTTCACACCACTGTATGTCCTGTTTCCCCTTACTCGTTATGGGGTATTGAGTGCAGATTGATTTGAGACAACCTGAACTTTGTTTTATTTGAGCATAAGGTCTCAACATAACAAAATGAAAAAAAAAGTAAAAGGGTATGAAAACTTTTCAAATGCATTGTATCTGTCTCAAGCCATGCGGTTTCTCTGCTGATCAAGCCGAGTTTCTATCAGGGAAAAAGACTCGACTAGATACAGTCTGAAACATAAGCCCTTTATTTATTTATTTAGCATATCTACATCTACAGCATTTAGCAGACGCCCTTATCCAGAGCAACTTACAATTGGTACAGTCTTACAATTCAAGCAATTGTGGGTTAAGGGTCTTGCTCAAGGACCCAACAGTGGCAGCTTGGCAGAGGTGGGATTTGAACCCTGGACCTTTTGGTCCATAGTCCAGTACCTTACCCGCTAGGCCACCACAGTCCACCACAATCAACTATAGAAGCTTAGTTAAACAGGCACAGAAAGCTCTTCAAGTGGACCAAGTATGTCCTAATTATCACAACATGGTTCATGTCCTATAGAGAAGCTCTGGATCCAACCCAACCCTGACCATAACCAGTTAAAGTTGGTGATGATGATGCTGAATGATGATGATGAATAAATAAATGAATGAGCGGCAGTCCCTAAAACTGGCAGATCTTTTTATGGGCTCCCTTTTTGAAGATAAAACATTTTATGGTACAATAAATCTTGAACGTTTAGTATTTCTAGATGGTTCATACACTTGCAGCCGCCCTTTCCTGGAAAGATGCTCGTATGATTGTTCCGAATAAATCATTCACAGTGCTGATTTGTTGACCTCTTAATACACCTAACCTGTGAACTCATGTACACAAAATAAAGTTTTGTATCCATAATATTTTATATGCAGTCTTATGTAACACTTTACTGATCAAATAGCATCTAAGCACGGACATCCAGGTATATGAGTGTGGGTTTGCAGCAAAGGAAGTTCCCACTGACGCACGGCTCTTCTGTTTCAGCGTGTGCCAAAGTTCACTCATTATGGCTCGTTGTGTCGTACTAAGATTAGATACTGTCATAACTGTGTTCAGTCTCAGATCGACAGCTCCCAAGTCCAACGTCTTTAAACTTCTAAAATACGAGTCC
Source organism: Ancistrus triradiatus (assembly GCA_025084515.1). Lineage (NCBI taxonomy): Eukaryota > Metazoa > Chordata > Actinopteri > Siluriformes > Loricariidae > Ancistrus > Ancistrus triradiatus. Next base: position 757 of record JAJAGP010006342.1, on the reverse strand, counting down.
AAGTCACGGGGTTCAATGGGAAAGGAGTGGGATTCTGGCTTACTTAATGCACTGCACTTATGTAAGGAAATTTTATTGTAGCCTATTTACACTATACAGCCAAAGGTTTATGGACAACCAGAAATCACGTCCAAAAATGGTATGTATGGAGTACGTATGGAGGGTTTCCCTTCTTTGCTGCTACAACAACCTTCACTCTTCAAAGAAGGCTTTCCACTGGATTTTTGAACATGACTATGAGGTTGGGCACTGATGACATTGATGACTATGAGGTTGGCACATTGCTGTGTCACTCCATATCCCATCTATGCCTTAGATATTATTTCCATAAAAAAATCCATAATCATTTACTTTAAAATACACATTTTAGTCATGTCCCCAGGTTTTTGCTCAGTCACATTCCCACTTCTGAAAATGAAGGAACATACCACAAGTCACATGTTCAATAGGAACCTGTATCATCTGGATCTTCTGAAGACCAAAAGTCTCCTCTCTCATTTTTTCTGTATATTTGATGATATTGTAACTATGGCTGAGAAGTCATACAAGAATCTTACTGTAACTTACTGTCCTGTTACCAACATTATTTATAGATGTTATTTGTTTATTGAAAAAAATACATTTTTATGGTAAATCATTAGAATGTGTCCTAATGCTATTAGTATGGATGCCACATTTGATGTATTTGCTAATTAGGTGCTGACAACTCAGACCTGTTACTCATATAAAGAGTAAAAGTAATGGGAGAAACAATGTG
>JAJAGP010006341.1:0-22693 GCA_025084515.1 Ancistrus triradiatus | reverse complement strand
GGCCTCCATCCAAGGAGGGCCCCAGGTAGGCAGGTCCACCATTACCCGCTGTCCGACACCCCTTTCAGTAGGTTTCAAATCTTTACAATTAAGACCCACAGACTCCTTATCTCTGTGAACGTTTTGTGTTTTTACACAGTATCCACACTTATTGATGGTCTCTTGCTGTCTACCGCTCCTGATGCAGAAATATAATATGTATAGATATTGTATTATGTATTATATATTATATTATAATTAGTATAAAATAATAGTATTTGATGTTAAAATTTTTATAATTACATTTTTGTATATCCACTTTTGCAATCTTAATGTTTCCTAATATAAATTTACAATTTTTTGGAGTTCTAGGCTTAAGTATAATGAAATGCAAACAGAAAATAAATGTATAGAATTTAAATAAAGTTGGACAGTTAAGATTTGATTATTTTGTATTAAGAATATATAACACTATTAAATGAGGATGCATTAATATTTCTTATTATGAAAAAGTTTATTCTGCATATTACGTTTATAGTTGTAATGTTTTTCTGCACAAACTTTAAACTTTAAACCTGAACAAAGCAGTAAAGGGCAGCATGGTTGTCTAGTGGTTAATGCTGTCATCTCACAGCTCCGGAGCTCCTTGGTTTGATTCCAGTCCAGACTCTACCTGTGTGCAGTTTTCATGAACCCCCAAGGGTTCGTGGTTTCCTCTGGGTTCTCCAGATTCCTTCCACATTCCAAAGAGGTGTTTTAAGTCAGCTGGTGTATCTGAAGTGCCCAAGTGTGTGTTTTGTGTCCCTGCAATGAACTAGCTCCCTGTCTAGAGATCTTTGTTTGTGCCCTGCTGCCTGTTAGGGTCCCATGACTCTGAATTGGATTGAACTGGATTAAATTGGTATGAAAATGAATGAATGAATAAAGACGTGAATACAGAGTAATTATGGCACTTGCTCCTGTTATTATTCATGATGGATTATACAAACAACGGCAATCTCTAAATGTGATTAATTAAATTAACACATGTTTTAACAGTCTCTTATCTTATGTTATAATGATAATTATTTTCAGTATTATATTGCCACCAATGATTCTTATCAACAAAGTAAATTTAAATTTGTTTTTTTCTTTCTAGGTTTTAGTCCAATAAGGAAAAGAGTGTGCAGACTTTCTTCTGAAGCTCTTCCATCAAGCAGCAGAAAGAAAGAAAACAGACAGGAGAGAAAACATTTGAGCTGTTAACATCACTGTGCACTTATAGGTCTTTACCTTGTGGAGGAACATACATAGTTAATCAGAGTGATTTCGTGTTAGATCTGTAGTCTCGCATAAATCAGGATGGCTGAAACTGGCAGGAGATTAATTCCAGCATCACTTCCAGTTTATCAGTTCACTACAGTCTGGTCCATAAAGCTCTCAGAGAGAAAACCCTCCATCCTCCTAGAAGAACTGAAACTCCAGACAGGGAAGAAACCAGTGGAGCTGATAGACTGCTCAGATGAAGAGAGTGAAGTGAGGAGTTTTCTTCAGTGTCTGCCCTACATCTCACAGCTGAGCTTTGATCTGTAAGTCGTGTTATTAGTGATCTGTGCTTCAGAGGTTCTAAAATACAGTGTTGGTTGTAACCTTTAGGTTCTTGTTTATTCGTCCAACTTCTGACTTGGGCTTTAACATAGTGTGGTACTGTATGTTTGTGTGACTGAAATGTACAACCCCAAATCAGAAGTTGGGACAGTATGGAAAATGCAAATAAAAAAACCTTGTTTCTTACATTTACTTTAGATATTTTCTGAGATATTTCATGTTTTATTTATTTATTTTTTGTTTGTTTGTTTGTTATTTTTTCTGGTCAACTTCATTTAATTTGTTAAAAACAGCCATTATTGCATTTCAGGCAACACATTCAAAAAAAAGTTGAGGCGGTAAAACATTTACCACTTTGTAATATTGACATTAATTTTCATCACGCTTAAAAGACACCAAGGTTACTAAGTGATTTAGAGTTTCAGGTGTTATTTTGTCCCATTTTCCTGCAAATATGTCTTAAGGTGTGTAACAGTACGGGGTTGACATTGTTGCAGTTTTCGTTTCAAAATTCTCCAGACATTCTCTATTGGGAACAGGTCAGGACTGCAGGCAGGCCGGTCCAGTACCTGTACCCTCTTCTTCCACAGCCATGCCTTTGTAATGTGTGCAGCATGTGGTTTGTATTGTCTTGTTGAAAAATTCATGGACGTCCCTGATAAAGATGTCGTCTTGAAGGCAGCTTATGTTGTAACAAACTCACATTAAATATATATGCATTTATGTATTAAAGGTTCTTTTTCTTCCCCAAAGAAACCTTGTAGAAATTGTCTTGATGAAAATAAAGGGCATTTGCACGGTATTTCTTTTGTGGCACTGCGTTGGGGTGACGTGCAGCTAGGTCCCCAATCAGAAGCGAACTATTGATTCACAGATGATCTGTTTGGGTGAGCTACATGGGGATTTAACGTTAAGGCCGCTGCGCCTGCTCGTATTTTGCCCACCTTTTGTTGCTGGACTCTCTCTCTCTCTCTTAATCATCCTCTCATTGCCTGTCAATTGCGATGCGGACACTGGACTATTTGTTTTTTTGTTTTGTGTGATTTGGTTATGTGGTCTTTGAATAATGTGGGATTGCAAGTTTGGGTAGGGGTTGCATACGACTGGGGGGAATGTCGGGGTCGTTTTATGTGTGTAGAGAATAAAACTATAAAAAGTGTACTTTTCTGCATTAATGCTGCATCACAGAAGTGTAATTGACCTTTACCTGACCCTACTCCATACCATGACAAAGCCTGGCTTTTGAACTTGTTCCTTATAACAGTCTGGATGATCCTTTTTCATCTTTGTTCTGGAGCACATGACATACATTTATTCACAAAAAGATCTGTTATACTGATGGGTTTGAGCACAATCCCTGTTTCCACTGGGTGATAGTCCATCCTAGATGTCTCCGAGCCCAGAGCAATCATCGCCGGTTCTGGACATGGTTAACATGAGGCATCTTTTTTAATCCAGTAATGTTTTAAGTAGTATTTGTGAAAGTAACTCTGTATTGTAGAGCTTGATAAAGGTGTGATAAAGTAATCCCTTGAAGAATGACGGCTCGTGATGCAGTGCCGTCTGAGAGATTAGAGATCACGGGTGTTCAGAAATATGTAAATCCCTTCCAGTCTTTCTTTGAGGAACATTGTTTTTAAACATTTCAATAATTTTCTTACACATTTGTTGATAAACTGGAGATCCTCTGATCATCTTTGCTCCTCAAAGATGCAGATTTAATGGATACTGCCTTTGTAACAAATCATGGTTTCAATCACCTGATGACATCACCTGTTTGAAATCACATCATTTTTAAGGTTTTTTTTTTTTTTTTTTTACCTCATTACTAGCTCTAAATTGCCCCTGTCCCAACTTTTTTGGAATGTGTTGCAAGCCTGTAATGCAGGAATGGATGTTTATTAACAAGTTGACCAGAAAAAAAAACATGAAATATCTCAGGTTTATACTGACTGCAATTAAATAAAAGTCAAAGTTAATGTAAGAAACACTATGTGTTTTTTGATATGCATTCTCCCTACTGTCCCAACTTTTTCTTATTTTGGGTTGTATTTTATAAATGCTAAAACTAAGGGTTTTTTTTGTAATCCATACAGTTTTAAGATGTGTGAAATATTTTGCATTACAGATTTGTAATATTGTTTTGTAGTCACATTTACAAATATTTCATTCCTAAATAAAAATCTAGTAGTTTCTTGTTATCTAGGTTTCCCAAAATGTGCAATACAAAACTGCAAACAACAGAACAGAAGGTTAAAATACTATTGATTTGAAGTCAGAATATCTGTGACAAAATTCAAGCAGCATTCAGCAGTAATTCTGATTCTGAAACTTACATTTCCAGTTTATTTTTATATAGATTAGATACTACAGCTTTATACTAGAATAAAGCAGTGAATACAGAGTGACTTACTGCAGCTTGTAGCACTTGTTCCTTTCACCATTTTGTAATGGATTAAACAAACAGGAAGTATTTGTAAACAAACAAGAATCAAATATTTTAACACAGGTTCTGGCTTTATTGTGCTTAACTGTTTACAGATTTATATTTATTAATTACATAAGGTCACAGTAACACAATTTATTTGCAAAATGTCCATGATTTTGTTAGAATTCCTTATGTTATGAACAATGTAAGAATGTCATTTTTTTCTGTTTTTAGGAGTCATTACAATGAATCTGTTAAAAAACAGACAGAGTTTCTATTAAAACTCTTCCATCAAGCAGCAGAAAGAGAGAAACAGACAGGAGACAAAACACTGGAGCTGTTAACATCACTGTGCACTGACACATCATTTCCTAATAGAGTACTAAACATCTTTAATCAGACTGATTTCCTGCTGGATCTGTACTCACGTATGAAGCAGTATGAGACTGAAACAGGCAGGAGTTTAATTCCAGCATTACATCCAGTTTATCAGTCACCTGCAGTCTGGTCCATAAAGCTCTCGGAGAGAAAACCCTCCCTCTTCCTAGAAGTACTGAAACTCCAAACAGAGAAGAAACCAGTGGAGCTGAGAGATTACCCAGATGAAGAGAGTGAAGTGAGGAGTTTCCTGCAGTGTCTGCCCTACATCTCACAGCTAAGGCTTAATCTGTAAGTTTTAGAGTTTAATTATTAGTGACCTGTGTACAAGAGCTTCTAAAATACAGCCTTTGTTTTAGAATTAACTTTTTTTCTTATTATACAGTGAATGAAAAACACTGTATATTGCTGACTCTCAGGCTTCTTATTATTGTGTTTTTCTTCTTCTTCCACGCATTTCTATGATTAATATGGCTCAAACCCCTTAATGTACAGACACGGTTCACTCAGTGACCTGTTATTACATCTACTGATACATAACATGTAAAAGTATTAGGACATGCCCATGCATGTGGCCAAAAGTATTTTTGGGACATGCCCTTGCACATGACCAAAAGTATTGAGACGCGCCCTCACACGCAGCCAAAAATACTGGGACACGCTCACTCACATGCCCACCTAGGACACCATAGTAACCACCTAGCAACACAATAGAAACCACCTGGGACACCATACCAACCACCTGGGACACCATAGCAACCACCTGGGACACTATACTAACCACCTGAGACACCATGGCATCCACCTAGGAACACCATAGCAACCACCTGGGACACCATACCAACCACCTAGCAACACAATAGCAACCACCTGCGACACCATAACAATTGCCTAGCAACACCATAGAAACCACCTGGCACACATAGCAACCACATATTAACACCATAGCAACTGCCTGGGACACCATAGCAACTACCTGGGACACCACAGCGACCACCTAGCAATACCATAGCAACCACCTAGCAACACCATATCAACCAGTACTGGGCAGGGTTTCAAGCCAAACTCGAAGTTTGTTCACAAACTTTAGCCTTCTAGTTAGATTGCATTTGGAGGCAATCACACTACTAGTATCCGAAAGTCTTATTTTTATTCTTCTTGGATACGGTTTTTCAGTCGGTCTGTCAGGGGGCACCCTGGGACGCACCAAAGTTCATAGGAAATGAATGGGCCCACTGTAAACAAATGGGAAAAATAAAATTTGAAGCTGGACAAACAAAATGGCAGGGTAGTTAAACCCATAATGGAATGTGGTTTTTGTGATTTTGGCAATGATTGGACCTTGGTTGGTGGCTCTGGGGCCCCTCAAATTCATTATTTAAATTTTTGTATTCGATAACATGGGGGATGCGAAAAATGTAAAATTGAGCTAGAGATTCAACATTTTACAGGACGATTGAGCACAAAATGGAATAGGGTTTTTGCGCTTTTGGTGCCAATCAGACCTTGAGGGGCCGTTCAGTGGCCCCTATCTTCTCAATATTAACAAATGGGGAAAAATGAATTTTGAGCTAGAAAGTCGAAACTTTGCAGAATGATTCAGCTCATTATAATAGGGCTTTTGTGCTTGTGATGCTGATCAGACCGTGAGTGGGCCCCCAGTGACCGCTATGTCCCCAATTACATTTTCATCTAGAGATTTGAAATTTTGCAGGAAAATTCAGCTCATATTGGAATAGGGCACTTGTGTTTTTGTTGCCTACCAGACCTTAGGGGGGCCCCCAGTGGCCCCTGTCTTCCGAGTATTAACAAATGGGTAAAATGAATTTTGAGCTAGAGATTTGAATTTTTTTTTTTCTCAGAATGATTCAGCTTATTATAGAATATGGCTTTTGTGCTTTTATGTGCCAATCAGATCTTGAGGGGCCCCACAGTAGCCCCTACCTCCACAATACTAATGAAAGGGAAAAATAAAATTCTGATCTAGAGATTTGAAATTTTCCAGGATGATTCAGTTCATTATAGAATAGAGCTTTTGCGCTTTGGGTGCCAACCAGACCATGAGGGGGCCCCCCACATGTTCTCAGTGTTAATGAATGGGAAAATTTTAATTTTTAGCTAGAAATTTCAGATTTTACAGGGTGATTCAATTAATAATGTAATGTTATTTTGGTGCCAACCAGACCTTGAGGGGCCCCACACAGTTTTGAGCTACGGTCATGAAATTTGACCTGGCCGTAGAGCCCTTTTGGGAATAGGGTGCTTTTGCTTTTGCTGCGCAGCCCCTCAGAGTCCAAAATTTTGGCCATAGCAAATAATGGAGTTTTAGTCAAGCAGGTGTTTTACAGAATGTTCAAATCTCACACACTGAGGGGAAAAAGCACCTTTTCTATCTGTCAGCATTATACACATGTCTACTGATTCTATTGACATGTATAGAATTCCAGGCGACATGACCTGACATGACTCAGACATGTCAGGTCATGTCCCCTGGAATGCTATATATATATCACAGAAGCCCCAGACAGGGCACGGGGTCCCTAGTAGGTCATTGACTGCAATTCAGTCAGTTTTCAACCTACCGCCACAAAATTCAGCAGGCTTGGTCTCGGGTGCACCCTGAGGTGATGTAAGGCCCTTGAGACCCCCCTGGCATCCATGGAAGGGCAAAAGGGCCCTTGGCAGGACAATGCCGACCTCAAAGTTTATCCATGAACTTTTTCCTTCTAGTTATAATTGTAATCTTCATTTCAAAATTGTTTTTCAAACAGCTTTTATGCAATACATTTTCATTTTATAACATTTCTACATTTTCTTATTTTACAGATATGAGATCGGCAGGGAGAAATCTATTCAGTTTTTGATTAGTCTGAGTATTGCAGCAGCAGACTGTCAATCAGATCAAGGAGAGAATTTTGCTGAGCTGATGGTGTCAGTGTGCAACTATGAAATATTCCCTTATAATGATGAGTGTGAAGAATTAGAAAAAATTCAGAGTGATTTCCTGCTGGATCTGTACTCGCATATGAAGCAGCATGAGACTGAAACAGGCAGGAGTTTAATTCCAGCATTACTTCCAGTTTATCAGTCACCTAAAGTCTGGTCCATAGAGCCCTCAGAGAGAAAATCCTCCCTCCTCCTAGAAGTACTGAAACTCCAAAGAGAGAAGAAACCAGTGGAGCTGAGAGACTACTCATATATAAAGAGTGACGTGAGGAGTTTCCTTCAGTGTCTGCCCTACATCTCACAACTGAGACTTGAGAAGTAGGTTTTACAGATTTTAAAGAGTTCCATCCTTAGTGATCCATGCTCCAGAGCTACTAAAATAAAGTTGTTTTTTTTTAGAACTGAGTTTCTTTTTAATTATCATTCCTCTCTCTCTTACTGCATGTTGTAATGTTGTGGTTTTAACATTGAACAGCATGTTTATTTTCCAAAAAATGTTTTCTATAAATCCTGAAATTCAAATAACAGAAACAAATGTATTTGTCATCTACAACCACCTCTGATTTTTAGTTTATATTGAAGTTTACCTATTTCTTAAATATTTAATATTCCAAAATTCTAAATATTGTTATGTAGGCAGTTCTGCTAACAAAATGTTATGTAATCCACATTTAGAGTTTTTTTTTCTAGACTTAAATCTCTAATGTAGCCAATGATGTGCAAAACTATGAGCAAGTGAATAAAGCATCACATAGAATAAAGTTGAACAGTTAAGTTATTAGTAATTTTTTTTAAACAAAATTAAAGCTGAGTGCATTAATAATGGGGTGGCAGGTGGCTCAGTGGATAGCACTGTTCAAATGGGTTTACTCCCAGCATGTCTTTTGTCCCACAGTCCAAAGACATGCATTAGGTTAATTGATTACACTAAAGTGACCCTAGTATATGAGTGTGTGTATGAGTGTGCGAGTGCCTTTGCCCTGTCTAGGGTTGTTCCTGCATTGCATCCTTTGCTGCCGGCTAGGCACCAACCCTGTCCAGGATTAAACAAATAATGAATGAATGAATGAATGTATCATGAGTCACGCTGATCTGGCCTTGTGACACCAGAGGGCAGCGTCGACCCACATTTCAGCTTGGGCATCCTTAGTGTGATCGTGCATGTGCCAGTGCTTGATTGGCAACAGCCCAGAAATGTGTCGTATCCTCATCTACCCTATACAGCCCTCACACCGCTTTTCCGTGCTCGTTTTTTTGGCACTTCGCATGTTAGGGAGACTAGTAGACCTATCACGTTTAGGCGGTACGCCGTCCAGAAGGCTCGAGGTTACCGATAAGGCTTTGCGGCTAAGCTAGGGTCAACTGCTTCGCGGCTATCGGCGTCCTCACGCTCTCTCAACCCCAGCCTTAGTTCCCGCAGTTCCTTTTGGCCTCACTAGTCTCTTTCTCTTCGCGATTGAGGAATTGGCGCCTTCCTGCTCTGATCGCGCCCTCGAGGGACTCCATGCTGCATTCAGTCCTGTCTCTCGCTGTGGCATGTCCATTTCATGCTCTGTCCAGGCTCAATATCGTAAAAAACCTGGTGCTGCGGTGCATCCTTTTTCATGCTCTGCCAGGACAGAGTACTGTGAATCGCCTTGTGCATGCGCATCCGTCTCGCGCTCCGCTGTATGGAGTATCTTGCTTCGCCTGGTGCAGACTTGAGGAATTGTAGAAAAATCCCTCATTTCCCGCATTTCTCACAGCATTCCCTGCCCTCTCTCTCTCCCTCAGTCAGCGAGTTTGTCTGTGTATGCACAGCTTGAGAGAGAGAGCACGAGTGCACCATTTTCATTTTTGGAGTGCTTTAATTTAGCGCTGCAGGATATTCTTTTCCTTTTTCCCCATTTTATTTTCTTATTAATACTACGTTCCTGGTTTTGAGTCCATCCCAGAATGGCTCTTTATTCTGCCCTTAAAGGTTCCTTTTCACTTTCATATTCTGTGGCTGCGTGGCAAATAGCATTAAGTGCGTGAGCCCTTGCGTCACAGCCCAGGGTTTGATTCTCAGCCACATTCCTTTTGTTTATTCAGTTCCTTCTCCTTTATTTATATTTTGATTTATCCCTTCCATATGGAGCTAACTGTATTTGGGTATATTTTAATATTTTAATACAGTCTCTGGTGCTAATTGCAATGTACAAAGTTAATTCATTAATTGATTGATTAATTCATTACTGTTAACAATTACTTAATTACTATTACCTTTTTATTTTCCTATTTGTGTAATTTTTATAACATTTTACTTATTATTTTACAGATTTTGGTGTCCCATGAAGGATGACTCTATTCAACTTTTAATTGATCTGAGTATTGCAGCAGCAGACTGTCAATTAGATGAAGTTGAAAATATTACTGAGCTGCTGGTGTCAGTGTGCAACTATGAAACATTCCCTTATGATGATGCTGATGAGAATGAGAAGTTTTTTGCTCAGAGTGATTTCCTGCTGGATCTCTACTCAGATCTGAAGCAGCATGAGACTGAAACAGGCAGGAGTTTAATTCCAGCATTCATTCCAGTTTATCAGTCACCTACAATCTGGTCCATAAAGCTCTCAGAGAGAAAATCCTCCCTCCTCCTAGAAGTACTGAAACTCCAAACAGAGAAGAAACCAGTGGTGCTGATAGGCAACTCAGATGAAGAGAGTGAAGTGAGGAGTTTCCTTCAGTGTCTGCCCTACATCTCACACTGGAGGTTAGACCTAAGCTTGGCAATATTGCTTATTATTGTTTATTTATAAAGTGGATAATTCTGGCTCTAAAACTGATTGGCTGATCCATGTTTTAAGTTTTGTAAAGCAGTCGATATATGCACACCAGTGACTGCCTAGAAACAACTGGATTCTGGATTTTATTCTAATAAAAAAACGTTGCACTGTTTCGTGACAACATGACATGTTTCCTTAGAATATGGTCACAAACATGTCCCACAATTTTGCACTTTTGATAAAACAGAACTTTGGCAAACAAGAAAAGAGAAATAACATCTACAGTAATATATATGCCATTGCATAATAAAACCAAGTTTGATTGTTTTATATTAAAAGTTTGTTTTCCCTACATAATTACAAATGCTGCCAGGAAAACCTTGGTCACTCAGGCCATGTGCAGCATTTTTTATTATATAAAAAACATTAAATATAATATTTCACACTGATTGTCATAATGAAATATTACAGGTCACGCTGACTTCCATCCTTTGGACACTAGAGGTCAGTGTTGACTCTGTTTCCAGTTCGGGACACGCATTTGCAATCATGCGCGCTCCCGTTTAATTATTCGTTAATTAGAGTGGCAGCACCTGCTCAGTCAGATATATAAGGCATTCCTGAGTTCTAGCAGGTTGCTGCTGCATTACTGATCTTCCTCGCAGTATTGTCAGGAAAAGTGGGTAGCTGGCGATTCGAAGATCGTCAGTGATCATACGGACCGAGAGGTTCGGAGGTAAAGTTAGGGCGTAATATGGTTAGTGTAGGGTCAGAACCTTATACTCGTCCCGGTGTTCAGTCATCCTCCTGTCTGTCACCCCCACGCGGATTTCTGGCTCACTCGCTCTGACAGTGAGTCCCCCATGCTCTCCCTCGCCGCTCCAGACCCATTGGCCTTCTCAGTTCCCCCTCTCTACGTGATCAGGGAATTGGCGCCTCCCCCTTGTGATCGCATTTATATTAGATCGTCTCACTAGATCGATTTATATCGTCTCACTTTTTTCGATCGCGTTCGGATCCCGAGATCAGCTTCTACAGAAGCCAGGGTCCGTCTCTCTCTCTGTCAGGAAGAGCGTTCTTCTTTCGCCCCTTCTGACGTTCCCTCCTGACACTTACATCATTGCTCTCTATCTCCCTCCTTGAGCGAGCTGCATGCTCAGCGCAGCCTGAGTGAGAGAGCGATCGCTCGCTCCTTTGATCTTGAGCCAACATTTCTCTGTTTTAGCAGTTTAATTCACTGCGGCACGGTTCAGCGCATAAGGGAACTGTTTCCCTTCTCTTTAGTTTATTTATCAAGTTTTCATAGCGCCCTGTTTTTGAGTCCATCCCCGAACGGCGCCTTTTTGTTGGTCCTTATAATACTTCCTAGTCTGGTGTGGCTGTCACGACTCCGTGGCAATCGCTGTTAAGTCAGTGATTCAGCAACACTGCAGCCTGGTGTTTGATCCTCAGCCACACCGACTGAGGTTGATTGGTTTCTTTTTCTTTTTCCGTTCACTTTTGGTTATAACTACCATCTGGAGCTAACTGCACTTGGGTCCCTAAGCATTTATTTTTTATTTTCACGGTTCATCATTTTCTTTAATTATGGCGAACCGTAACAGAAGGGTAGAGCCAGCACCGGGACCCTGCACCACTATGGAGGTCCCCAGTCGCCACAGGCGGCGGGTTTGTTTACCCGGGTCACGGCTGGCTTTTGGGGGGCCGTCTTGTGACTACGGCCCAGTCACAGACGATTTTTTCTATCCTGGCCCTCCCAAATTGCCCAGCCCTCGCTGACGTAATCAACGGCGTCCAAGTGGGGTCCAGGCAGTCCTCAACTTTCCAGCTGTCTATCTGGACCCCCAGCCCCTTATTCCTGCCCCCGAACCTACTACTGTATTTAACATCTTGCAAGGTTCCAGGGGTGTACAGGAATTTGTGGCTGAATTTCTTGCCTTAGGTGCAGTTAGCGGCTTGCACGGACTGGCCCTTATTGAACCCTTTAGATTGTGGGTCAATCAGGATGTGGAGATCGAGCTCTGCTTCCTCCCACCCACCTCTTCCCTTGACCACCTGTTTCAGCTGGCTAGGTTGGCGGAAATCCGCCTCGAACAGCGTGAGAGGAAGAGGACGGGCCATGTTTTTAACAGCTCGAGTCCACCCGGTCCTGTGCCAGAGTATTTAGCGCCACCTAGCCCCGTTCATGAGCGCACTGAGCTGTTAAGCTTGGAAATTGAGCTTTCAGTGCCCCCTAGCTCTGATCCTGGGCTCGCCATGCGCGTAAGCTCCGCACCTGGGCAGTTAGACCCCGTGCCTGAACGTTTGGTGCCCCCTAGCCCTGTACCTGGGCCTGCAGTGGCCGTTAGTCCCGTGTTTGAGCAACTAAGCTCCATGGTTGAACTTTTAGTACCGCCTGGTCCCGTACAGGAGCTCATTGCGCCTGTTAGCCCCGTGTTTGAGCAACAAAGCTCCACGGTGAGGCATTTAGTGCCGCAAAGCCCTGTTCATGAGCGCGCTGAGTTGTTAAGATGTTAAGCTCGGCAATTAAAAATGTTAAGCTCGGCAATTGAGCTTTCAGCGAACCCTAGCTCTGATCTTGGGCTCGCCATGCACATAAGCTCTGCACCTGGGCAGTTAGACCCCGTGTGTGAGCGTTTGGCACCCCCTGGCCCTGTACCTGGGCTTGCTGCGCCTGTTAGTCCCATGTTCGAGCAACTAAGCTCCACAGTTTAACTTTTAGCGCCAACCTGTCCCCGTACATAGGCTCATTGCGCCTTCATGTCCCTGCGCTGGCGTGCCAGCCTCTACGCTGGGCATCTTGTGCACTGATCGTTGCCGCTGATCCCCTGCACCACGGTCCCTCGGGACCAATCCTTGTGCCGCTATCGTGGGTTTCCGATCGCCCGTGCCTCGGTTTGTGTAGACCCATTCCTGCGCGGCGATCGTTGGTCCCCGATCCCTGTGTCACGGTTGCAAAAACCGATTTCTGCGTCGCGATTGTGGCCCCGACCCACACATTGTCAAGTAGACCGATTCCGGCGCCGCGATCAGTAGTCCCCCGATCCCCGCGTCCACGGTCCAAACGAAGACTGATTCACTCGCCACGGGCTCATAGACCGATTCCTGAGCCGCGAGCGTCTCCCCCTGGAGTCGCCTGGTGTGTGTTCCGCTGAGCCAATCGGGTGGTGGACCGGCACTGACCTGCCTCGCTCTCCTCTTCAGCCCTTTGTTCAAGGCATTTCCGGCCCTCAGGCGCCTCTCAGTGCACCACCTTCTCAACCCTGAGCGTGTGAGACAGGACAGGGGAGGGGTTGGTTGCACTCAGGACGATGCCCCTTGGGGGGGTACTGTTACAGGTCACGCTGACTTCCGGCCTTTGGAAACTAGAGGTCAGCGTTGACTCTGTTTCTAGTTCGGGACACGCGTTTGCGATCCCGCGCGCTCCCATCTAATTATTCGTTAATTAGAGTGGCAGCACTTGCTCACTCAGGTATATAAGGCGTTCCTGAGTTCTAGCAGGTTGCTGCTGCATTACCAATCTTCCTTGCGGTGTTGTCAGGGAAAGTGGGTAGCTGGCGATTTGAAGATCGTCAGTGATCATACGACTGGGAGGTTGGTATGTTAAAGTTAGGGCGTAAGAATGGTTAGTGTAGGGTCAAGACTTATACTCGTCCTCGGTGTCCTAGTATCCTTCCTCTCCGTCAGCCCTATGTGGCCTTTTCGGCTCATCTCCCAACCTCGGCAGTGATCCCCGCGCCTCTCCTTCTGCCGCTCCAAGACCCATTGGCCTTTTCAGTTCACCCTCTCTACGTGATCGGGGATTGCACCCTGTCCCCCTTGTGATCGCGTTTATATTAGAGAAGCGCTGCGTGGCATCTTTACCGTCTCATTTCTCTCGATCGCGTTCGGATCCCGCGATCAGCTTCTACAGAAGCCAGGGTCCGTCTCTCTCTCTGTCAGGAAGAGCGTTCTTCTTTCGTCCGCTCCTGACGCTCCCTTCTGACGTTTACTTCATCGCTCTCTCTTTCCCTCCTTGAGTGAGCTGCATGCTCGGCGCAGCCTGAGTGAGAGAGCGGTCGCTCGCTCCTTTGATCTGGAGCCAACATTTCTCTGTTTTAGCAGTTTAATTCACTGCAGTGTGGTTCAGCGCATAAGGGAACTGTTTCCCTTCTCTTTAGTTTATTTATCAATTTTTCATAGCGCCCTGTTTTTGAGTCCGTCCCCGAACGGCGCTTTTGTTGGTCCTTATAATACTTCCTAGTCCGGTGTGGCTGTCATGACTCTGTGGTGATTGCTGTTAAGTCATTGAGTCACCAACACTACAGGTTCGACTACTAGAGGTACTAGAGGGTTCGATCCTCAGCCACACCAACTGAGGTTGATTGGTTTCTTTTTCCTTTTTGGTTATAACTACCATCTGGAGCTAACTGCAATTGGGTCCCTAAGCATTTATTTTTTATTTTCACAGTTTTCTTTAATTATGGCGAACCGTAACATGAAATTGTCATAACAATTAGAATGATTAATTTCAAATGTTTTAAAAAAATTTATTTAAAAAGCACAGTGTCAACAAAACAAACAAATAAATCACTTTTGAACTCCTTCAATTCTCTCACGAAGTTATTCATGGTTCACACTTCATATAGTGGTTGGCTCTTGCAACCACATTGATCCTGCTCATTTTAATATAGTTTTTTAATTTAGAATTATGATTAATTGTGACTTTTATATTTGTCATTGAGATTAGTCTTTGACTCAAGCAAATAATTTAACAGGTGATTAATAATCTATATAATTTATGTTGAGTGATTTGATAGACTGTGGAGAAAAATCTAATTTTATGTGAAATTGTCTTTGGTGTTATCATCACTGGTGCTACAGCCACTGCTTATGACACAAAGGACTATTTTAATGAGAGCATAGAATTTAAGAAGAAAATACGTTCTTTATTGTCACAATATAATGATCAGATTATGGGTACGTTTTGACAGGCATTAAGATGTTGAGTGCAGCAGATAGAAAAAGGCTGTACCGGCAGTTTCAGAGCATTTTGTCACTGGTGTCACAAAAAGAAAACCAGTTCACCCTATTGCCACACATTAAAATGGAAACATCAGAAGTCAATTTTATTTGGCTGTCTGGATTAACAGTGGATAATTGGTTTGAGAAGATGGGACAGAAATGAAGAAATGACAACAACAGAAAGCATGTTCAAATTATGATAATGTTTGGAAATTACGAAACATTGCCTTACCAGATATGGATCACTGAGAAATAAAGAGATGACAGCTGTGTAATTATTCCTTTCTGTCCTGTTTCCCCTTTCTTTCTCTTCTTGTTGCTTATACCTAAATATGTCCGCTCTTCTCCCCTTCCGTATTTTATTTCTGGTATACCGGATGTTTGTGCTTCTGTCTGCCTTGCCTCTCTGTTTTTCATCTGTGGTTTCTCTTAGGTTTTTGCCCAACTTTCTTCACCCCCAATTAGGGACACTTTCCTCCAGTGAGGGGGGGGGGGGGGGGGGGGGGGGGGGGGGGGGGGGGGGGGGGGTGGGGGGGGGGGGGGGGGGGGGCCGGGGGGGGGGGGGGGGGGGGTGGGTGGGGGGGGGGGGGGGTGGGTGGGGCGGGGGGGGGGGGGGGGGTGGGGGGGGTTGGGGGGGGGGGGGTGGGGGGGGGGGGGGGGGGGGGGGGTGGGGGGGGGGGGGTGGGGGTGGGGTGTTTGCTGTTGCGCCTATATATATCTTATATATATATAAGCATTTTCAGAAAATGAATTTGCAAGGCTTTCACAAATCTGAAAAATGCCTAAAAGTATAAATTAATCATTATGTTAAATAACTGTTTTTTATACTAATTGTTATCTGTGAATGCTTTCAATAAATGCAGATTATGCCTAAAATAATAAATAATCACATACTAATATTTTCAGAAAATGAATTGTAAAAGCTTTCACAAATCTGAAGATGCCTAAAAGTCATAAATATTATGTAAATAAATGCTTTTTATACTAAATTTTTATCTGCGAAAGCTTTCATGAATCAGATTAAATATAAAAAAAATAAATAACTTCATAATAAATATTATTTAGACAAAATTATATATGTGAAATCAGATTATGCCTAAAAGTAATAAATAATATCATTACAACAATTTATAAGACAAAGTTATATGTGTGAAAGCTTTCACAAATCAGAAAATGCCTACACATAACACACAGTATGTAAATAACTGCCTATTAGACACAATTACATCTGTGATAGTTTCCAGAACTGATGGAGGGTAACTGTAACCTGTGCTGATTCTCTATATGATCAGTTTTTGAAGTTCTATGGCTGCTTGGACGGTTTATGGGGAGTTAAATTAAAGGCTTAATTATTTCGCGTGTTATCATTTTCCGTCCTCACGGTTTATACGAGCCACGTACAGACAGAATTAAGCCTGTGGGAAGTTTCACAAATCAGCCTGGTCTTTACTGCAGGTGTCCAGGATCTAATGGTTACCTTAGAAGTTTAAGGCTTTGAAAAATAAAAGCTCTAAAATGTAATTCCGAATGATTTCGGTTAGATGATGACGTCCCTGAATTCACAAATCATGACAGCCAAAGTATAATTTTTTTAATATTTTAAACGTGACTTTATCACGGAATGGGAGCCGAAAAAACGCCGAATCGCACCGCAAGCCAATTTACTGCGGTTTCCACTCTTTTTTATAGTTTGCAAGTTTTTTTTTCTGTCAGGTTCCACTGCTCATTCCTGACAGCAATAAGGCTCCGCCACACACCACAACACACACACACACACACACACACCCACACACACACACACACTTGCTCCTGTCCACTAACGTTAGCTACTACAACCGGGAGTTTTGTAGCAGTTTTGGAGGCGTTATTGGCCAATGAGGCCAATAGCCTGTGATGCTTGTTGACTGGAATCCGGACCGCGGTCCAGCTAATCCGCGTTTTAAATGATGTCACGTCAAGCCATCCGCACTTTAAATCCTAATCTCCTATATACCGCGATATTACGGTATTGCGCTGCTCGCTACAGCTGACGTGCTAAGCGCAGAGAAACAGACGAACATGTTTTTTAAAAACAGTTTTGATAGACTTTCTATTTTTTTTGGTGTAGAAACCCACATTTGCTAAATATCTAAGTACGAAATAATATTTCATAATTGAATATGTTTACTTGCTATTAAATAATTATTATTAGAAATACACAATTATATATTTTGAAACTACCCATAATCCAAACCCTTCCACTTCCACCCCAGATTGGTAACCCCTAGCTGTCAGCAGTCCAAGTTGGCAGATTTCATTCACTGTACCGTTTTTTTTTATAAATTCCAAGTTTAACCTTGTGCACCTGTAGGCAACCAAATCCACCGTCAAATTAACTGATTTTTGTCATCTGTTTCTCCCAACTACCATAAATGCCAAAACCATTCCACTGCCACCAAACTGGTACCGTTTAGCTGTCAGCAGTGCAAGTTTGAAGAATTTCACGTACCATTTTTTTCATAAATCCAAGTTAAACTTGTACTATTTGTATAAAAAACATATTGAATATCTGTTTCTTCAAAATGACCCATAATGTCAAAACCATTCCACTGCACCCCAATACGACACCCCTTGGCTGTCACCAGTGCAGTTTAAAGAAATTTCACTCTACCATTTTTCATAACTCCAATTTAAACTTGTTTGCGACCTGTAGCTACCAAATACACAAATTGCATATAAGCTGATTTGTCAATAGTTTATTTTAGTCTCCTACATTTAGTAACATTTTTAACTTGGATTAATGAGAAATGATACCTGTGTAATGCAGTGAAGGGCAGGTGGAATGCGTTTGTTTGTCATTAGGGGAATTTCAGATCAATGGTAACTGTTTTTCCGAGGAAATGGGCATCACCACCATTTAAAATGAAAAGGACTGTGTTTGATTTTTTTTCTGACAGAAATATTTTTTTATAATGAAAACCATTTCTGTACACATGATTGTTAAGCTATTAATATATTATTGTTTTTTTTAATGTAAAAGCAAGTAAACTAGTTTCATCTATGAAAATATGTTCGTACTTATATATGTAGGTAAGTGGGTTTCTACACAAAACCCTTTACAACAATGGTAAAGTCTATCAAAACTGTTAAAAACATGTTAGTCTGTTTCTCTGCGCTTAAGCAGCGTCAGCCAGTAGCGAGCAGCGCAATACCGTAATATCGCGTGTATAGGCACATTCGGATTTAAAGTGCGGATGGCTTGACTGTGAATCTCTGAAGCGCGGATAGCTTGACCGCGGTGAATCCGGGACTGGAGCTGTCCCGACGGGACAAATCAAAATTGCTCATAAATCGGGATGTCCCAGACAATACGGGACGGTTGGCAACCCTAGTTTCTCTATACTGGCCTGTTTAATTACTTCATCTTGTGTTCTGAACACTGTATATGTCCTTAAATACATTTTTTTGTCTTTCTATGTGCCTTATTCTTTATATTCCTTTCTCTGTATGGAAACACCTACTTTAATTTCTGACCTTGCTTCTTGAATTTGTTCTTTTCACTGTCTGCTCTTTTGGGTGTTTTGCCTCCTTTCGTCTATTTGCATGTCCCCTTTTGCATGATTCTCTCTCAAGCTGCGTCCCGTCTTTGCTGCTCCAGATTTCTGTCCGTCTCAACAGTACTGATTCATTGTAACGTTAGACAGCTCGAATTCTCTCCAAGGCTCTGGATGGACAGGTGGACCTCAGTGGGGCCAAGCTGGACCCGCAGGTCTGTAAATCACTGGCACTGGTTCTGGAATATTCTGAAGGGCTGTCAGAACTGGACCTCAGCCACTGCCAGCTCACTGAGCAATGCCTGGATCTGCTGATCCCACACCTGCATAAAGCAGCTGTACTGGAGTGAGTGAACAATTAATGCATCTGTGGTTGGGTCTTGGTATTACCTGCAGAAAAATAGATCCCATGTTATAATGCTTTTTCTTGTCTTTTTCTTAGCCTGAGCCACAATAGAATCAGTGACTCCCTAGCAAGAAGAATCTACACAGTTGTTTCTGATAAAAGCAATATACAGACAGTTCGGTAAGTATGTACAGTAAGTGGGTATGGTTTTTGGTGCTGAAGTACAAGAACTGACCTTTACAATTAACATGACATTTCTTTTGTCTGCAGACTCTTCAACAACAGAATTACTGACAAACAGTTCTTCCAAAAGGACAAGCGCTTTGAGATCTGATGATGACTGAGGACCAGACTTAGACTTTCATAAATTCAAATGAATAATGCTGTACTGTATATATGAAATCACAAAAGAGAATATCAGTCATTATGCTGTTATTTTACACCTTTTCATGGTAGTCTTTTGGTTGTGATGTAATTCTTGTGTGCTCTTTAAATATGAACTTTTATAATTCATTTGATTTAAATGAGAAACTCAGTCTATTAATTGTCAAAGGATTTACATGTTTGGATTTTGGATTTTTCTGGGCCAGGACAGGGGTCTGTCATTATTTTCTCTTTCATGTTGATGGTACTTAACATTTTATACGTATTAGTAGATGAATCACTGGCAAGGGCCAATATTAAACTTGAGTGCCTTAAAATATACAGGATATAGAAGACACCTTATGTACTGAACAGTGTGAATTCGGGTAAACTGGGCAAATTTAATAAAATAAATATACACATATATAACTTTCAATTGTGTGGTGTTTTAATAAAATGAATCAAATCATGTTGATTGACGCTTTAAATCAACCATACAGATCCTCTGAATCTCCAACAGGTGGCGCCAAACATCGTCAACAAATCTAACCCTTAAAAAATCATATATTTATCATATATTTGTTTTATATATTATTACTGTATTATTATTATTATTAATGTTATTATTATTGTTGTCGTTATTTAAGTAATTAGCCACTTTAGTAATGGCAATAATAATAATAATAATAATAATAATAATAATAATAATAATAAGGGTTTATATGTAATAATATTTGGCGCCATCTGGTGGAAAATCTGCAGCTTTCAATTAAATAATAATAAAAATACTACTACTACTACTGCTACTAATAATAATAATAAGCTTTATTATATAGCACTTTTTCAAACAACGTTTTACAAAGTGCTTTACACAAACATAAATAAAACAAACAAATACACACAAATACAATAAAATGTATAAAATAGAAAGAACAAAACAATATGTAAAAGAACAGTAAAAAATAGAATGAAATAAAATAGAAATATTTAAAAATGCAACATATAAAACTTTAGCAAAAAGCCAACCCAAACATGTGTGTCTTAACCCTCCTCTTTAATAAACTAAGTCCAGAGCCCTCAGGTCATCAGGAAGAGAGTTCCAAAGGTTGGGGCGGTAATAAGAAAAGCCTCTTTTCTTTCCACTCTTTTGTCTTGTGGTCGGTACGACCAGCATGCTTCTTTCAGCTGATCTGAGGGCCCTCGGTGGAACGTACCTACCAATCATGTCACTGAGGTACTGGGGAGCCAAACCATGGAGGCATTTAAAAACCAGTGAAAGAAACTTAAAATCAGTTCTAAATGATATTGGTAACCAGTGTAGCTGTTTGATGGCCAGTGTGATGTGATCCCTTTTTTATTACCAGTCAGGATTCTTGCTGCAGGGTTTTGCACCCTTTGTAGTTTAGAAATTGAGCTATTTGCTAGATCAGAAAGAAGAGCATTACAATAATCCTGGCGTGATGATATAAAGGCATGTATAAGTTTCTCACTCTCAGCCAGTGAGAGCATGTTACGCACTCTGGATATATTTCTGAGATGGAAAAATGCAGTTTTACTAACGTTGCTAATATGGATCTTAAAACTAAGATCACTGTCAAAAGTAACCAACAGGTTTTTGACCGTGCTTTGTGTGTCTAAAACAGCACATCAAGCACGTCAGTGCCTCTGTTTTCACTTCACCATTACCAATAACAATTATTTCAATTTTAGCCTTATTTAGCTGCAGAAAATTATGACACATCCAGGAGTTAATATCATCTAGACACCAAAGCAGGGTGTTGATAGATTGCCGAGGGTCATAAACTAAGGACATATACAATTGTGTGTAATCTGCATACTGATGAAAGGAAATATTATGTTTGTTAATTATTCTGGCCAGTGGTAGCATGTAAAGATTAAACAGCATTGTTCCTAGAATGGAGCCTTGTGGCACTCCACATGACAGAGGTGATGCTTGGATGAAGAGTTTCCGAGTGTTTCACGGCTACAGGACTGGAACCAGTTTAGTGCTGAGCCAGTGAGACCAACCCAATCGTATAGGCTGCACTAAGGTCTAATAGAACTAATATAGATGTTTTACCAGCATCTTGATTAATTTTAAGATCATTTAAAACTTTAGTTAGTGCTGTTTCTGTGCTGTGATGGGCTCAACTTGTTGTGTTTGGAGGAAGAAGAATGCTGAGTTGCATCCGAAGAACACCATACCTACTGAAGCATGGGGGTGGAAACATCATGCTTTGGGGCTGTTTTTCTGCACAGGGGACAGGACGACTGATCCGTGGTAAGGGAAGAATGAACGGGGCCATGTAATGTGAGATTTTAAGCCAAAACCTCCTTCCATCAGTAAGACCATTGAAGATGGAACGTGGCTGGGTCTTCCAGCATGACAATGATCCCAAACACACCGCTCGGGCAATGAAGTAGTGGCACCGTAAAATGCATTTCAAGGTCCTGGAGTGGCCTAGCCGGTCTCCAGACCTCAATCCCATAGAAAATTTGTGGAGGGAGTTGAAAGTCCGTGTTGCCCAGCAACAGAGCCAAAACATGTCAAGTCAAGTCAAGTCAGATCTATTTATATAGCGCTTTTTACAATGGAGCATTGTCTCAAAGCAACTTTACAAGTTTAGATTATCTCCTAATAACTACGTCCAATCCCAAATTGAGCAAGCTTAGGGCGACAGTGGCAAGGAAAAACTCCCTGAGTGAACACATCACTGCTCTAGAGGAGATCTGCATGGAGATAAGGGCCGAAATACCAGCTACAGTGTGTGCAAACCTGGTGAAGACGTTTGACTACTGTCATTGCCAAAAATGTTATGTTTTATTGAGAATTGAGTTGAACTTTTGTTATTGACCAAATACGTATTTTCCACCATAATTTACAATTAAATTCTTAAAAAATCCTACGATGTGATTTCCTGGATTTTTTTTTACATTTTGTCTCTCATAGTTGAAGTGTAGCTTTGATGAAAATTACAGACCTCTTTCTAAGTAGGAGAAATTGCACAATCAGTGGCTGACTAAATACTTTTTTGCCCCATTGTAGTTTTTAGTGGTGCCAGAATGTTAATGTAATCAATAATTCTGGTGGTGAAATTTCCAGCTAAGCTATCACAGTCAACCTCAGTAACAGGGAAGGTTAAGGCAAACAGATCTGAGAAAGTAGTTGTAAAATCATCAGTAAAATAGCGCTTGCTAATTAATTTCCTGCTTAACTTAAACTTAGTAAGCATAGTCATTGGGAAAAAGATACAGTAATGATCAGGTATTCCAACATCAAAGACAGCGGACACCCTGATGTCTAGTCCATGATGTATGACCAAATCTAAAGTAGGAATCGAGAGGAGTTCTCAAAGATTCGGGAGGAATTTCAGAGCATAAA
>JAJAGP010006340.1:0-22696 GCA_025084515.1 Ancistrus triradiatus | reverse complement strand
AGAGATTGAGATTGATCTGGTGGAAAGATCAGATCTTCTTCTACTAAGAGGCTTTCTGAATGCTCTCAGTTTCCCCTTCATGAGTAACATCAATATCAGTGAACTGAACGTCACTACAGGTAACTGATCTTACACTCTGTAGTATAGTAGAGTAGTGTTCTCCAAAACTTTTTAGACACACTGATTGATTGTATTTTATTCATAAACAATTATAATGTGTCTCTGTTACTCCACAGTCTGCCGTTTGAATAACTCTACATACCAGTGCCGGTGTGAGGATCAATATTTCTGGCCGTGTGACAAGTGCATACAATATGGATCCTGTGATGTCATCACCAATACCTCATGTGGCTGCATCAATGGAATTCCAAATGATGGACAGTTCTGCCAACCAATCAGTGAGCTGAATAGTATGTGTTACCTATCCTATGTTTGCTAATTGCATGCTGTACCACAAGGTTTTGCAGCGCCCCCTGGAGGAGCAAATTTCATGAGAAATTTCCCATTACTGTATTGCCGTACCATCAATGCAAAAACAAAGAAATCCAAACTCATCCGAGCAGGATACATTTTCCAGCCTTCAACTGTCTAGATTTGATGAATGTGTGCCCACTGCAGCCTAAGCTTTCTGTTCTTGGCTGACAGAAACAGAATCTGACACGGTCCTCTAGGTTGTTGCCTATGTGCCTCAAGGTTTCATGTGTTGTTCACTCTATGATACTTTCCTGCTCACTAAAATTGAGCAAAAGGGGTTATCTGAGTTACCGTAGCCTTCCTGTCTGCTCAAACCAGTCTGCATTCTCTGTTGACTGCTCTCATCAAGGAGGCGTTTCATTCTGCAGAACTGCCAATCACTGGATGTTTTTCTCATTATTGTGAGTAACTCTAGAAAATCCTAGGAGATCGGCCGTTTCAACTTTCAAATCATTCAAATCAGCGACTGATGTGACCATATCATCATACCCGGGCCACTTAATGTCGATGTGCATACTTCACATTTTATTCGAACTTTGACTCCATGACTTTAGTTCGCTCTTAGATTTATCATCTACGCCGCCCAAGGAGGTTGGGTCCCTTTTTGAGTCTTGGTCCTCCCAAGGTTTCTTCCTAGAACTAGGGAGTTTTTCCTTGCCACTGCCGCCCTAGGCTTGCTCAATTTGGGATTGGACGTAGTTATTAGGAGATAATCTAAACCTGTAAAGTTGCTTTGAGACAATGCTCCATTGTAAAAAGCGCTATATAAATAAATTTGACTTGACTTGACTTGACCATGAGCTGCAGCCGCTGGCATGTATCTGCAGGATTTTATGCATCGCACTGCAACCGCATGATTGGCTGATCAGTGAGCATAAATATTACATAGTTAATCTTTTTGTTTTTATTTCATAGGTACCTTACCATGTCCACTTCAAAATCCCACAGGTAAAAACTATCAACAGGTTGAAAATGTTAAATAGTTTGCAATGTATCTTTCCTGATGGCTTTCATGCCTTTTACCTGTGCTATAGGTTGCTCGGGTGATTATGTAATAATTACACCAAGCTCTATGTAGTATCATTAGTAATTCATTCATTTACTTTTGTTTTCCTCCAGAGTATGTGATAGAGATTGAGATTGATCTAGGGGAAAAAACTGATCTTCTCCTACTAAGAAGCTTTCTGAATGCTCTCAGTTTCCCCTTCATGATGAGCAACATCAAGCTCACTGAACTGAACGTCACTACAGGTAACTGCTCTTCCACTCCCTGTTTCTTTTTTAATAATTCCTCTCACGTTTACAGAAAGTAAAGCGAGTACTAGATTTAAGAACTCCAAAAGTCGCTCTTCACCTCTCATATCTCTTAATGTGTTTTACTTGTAAGTAATGTTTTAAGTGTCTCTCTTATTCCACAGTCTGCCGTCTGAATAACTCTACATACCAGTGCCGGTGTGAGGATCAGTATTTCTGGCCCTGTGACAAGTGCATACAATATGGATCCTGTGATGTCATCACTAGTACCTCATGTGGCTGCATCAATGGAATTCCAAATGATGGACAGTTCTGCCAACCAATCAGTGAGCTGAATCATATGTATAAAGTATCTAATATAGAGAAAAATGCATGAATGATAATAATGATATTGCGATATAATGATATTGATTATCTTATAACAGTCGTGTTCATTTGGTAACTAGGTGCTACTTAATGAATGATAACAGTTGGGACTCATAACAATAATTATTGATAAAGACATGAAGGTTCTATTATGAGTACAGTGGATCATTATCATTATCTACCTCTTATTAATTTGCTTTTATTTTAGGTACTTTGGCATGTTCACCCTTAATTCTCACAGGTAAAATATTCACACTGAGAACATTAATATAAGATAAAGATTATTATGTTCCTGTGATGCTGCTTTTAGTTTTATGAAGACTTTTTGTTCATGTTGTGTCCTTCAGAGTATCTGATAGAGATTGAGATTGATCTAGTGGAAAGAACAGACGTTCTTCTACTAAGAGGCTTTCTGAATGCTCTCAGTTTCCCCTTCATGAGTAACATCAATATCACTGAACTGAACATCACTACAGGTAACTGACCTCACACTCTCTACTCAATCTTATAGGAATTGTTTGTATTTAAGTATATGAATAGGGAATTGCTAAGTAAAAGGTCGTCATTGCTATTTATGGATTATATATTAACATAATATGAGGTAATACATTATAGTAGATGGGTACCCCAAAAGTTGTTCTAAACACACTTTTTGTGTTTTTTCCAGAAATAATGTTAATGTGTCTCTGTTACTCCACAGTCTGCCGTTTGAATAACTCTACATACCAGTGCCAGTGTGAGGATCAATATTTGTGGCCGTGTGACAAGTGCATACAATATGGATCCTGTGATGTCATCACCAATACCTCATGTGGCTGCATCAATGGAATTCCAAATGATGGACAGTTCTGCCAACCAAGGAAGGAGCTGAATAGTATGTATAATTTGTTTTCTGAAGATAAACACTGCCTTACTGTTGCTTCTACTCTTTCCTTTTTCTTTTTTAAATATAATAATGGGAGTGTCATTTCAATCACCTGTGCCAGTGGGCAGCACTGCAGTTAGGCAGCCAAGATGCTGCTTAAAACAGAAGACTGGTTTGGCAGGAATGGCAAAGGAGGTGGTGAGGTGGCATGCTGAAACAAACACATCATTTCAATGAAACTTAAAGCTGACACATCATGTGATCAAAACTTAGGTCATCAGTTCCATCAGATGTTTGGTGACTGCCGTCCTTCCTTGTATCAGACAACTTTTTAAGAGGTCTCCTTGGAGCTTTGATGTTTTCTAAGTACATCCTGAGAAACCAAACCTTTGCCACAATACAGGACAGGAAGAGACAGACAATGCCTTGGCATGACCACACTGGCCCTTTTCTACATTGGCACAGATGAGAGCAGTGGCATGGCCCTTGCCAAAAGTGTGGATGATTAGGGTGACCGACTGAAGAATTTTAATAGACCCACATATCATATGACCAGTTTCTGTTTCTTCCCTGCCATTGCTGGCCATGGTGAAGGATGGGTGCCCTAAGCTACAGATGCTTGCCCAGCTTTATCCAATGCCTCCACTCCTCCAAGGGTGCCTTCACAGCGAGAATCTCCTGGTTGCTCATATTGTGAGGTTGTTCCTGGAAGAGAACTGCTGCAGTAAAACATTGGAATCACTGATCTCCATCACTAATGGTTTCTCAAGCTCATCAGAGGTGCCCAAAATGTGCTAATCATGCATGGACCAATACCATACTGTCCATACAACAAACTCTTAAGGAAACCAAAAGCCCTGAAAGGCCCACCAGTTGGACATGAAACCCTTTTGTTTCTGTCTTAATGCATAGTTGGTCATATTGAGGTTGTGATAGTCCATACATGGGCGGAGGTTTCAGTCATTCTTCCCAACAAAGAAGGAACCTGTCCCTGCAGGGACAATAATTCTCATATTGTGTAAAGTCCAATGCCAGATTGAGATTCAGATTGAATTATGTACACTCACTGAACTCTTCAATGAACACTATATTAATGAGGTGTGAACATGAGCTGAGGCTGCAGGCCTGTGTCTACAGGATTTTATGGATTGCACTGCTGCCACATGATTGGCTTGTTGTTGTGCATACTTAATCAAATTGAAATCTTTTTTTTCTATTTCACAGACTCCTTATCATGCCCACTTCAAAATACAACAGGTACCAAAAACCACAACATTGCAAATGTTAAGGAATATGAAACATTACTTGCCTGATAGTTTTGAAATATTTAACCTGTTATAAAATATTTTAATTAAGTGTTTAAGCAGTAATTACATCAAGCTCGTTGTAGTACTTAATGATTTGTCTTTTCCTCCAGAGTATCTGATAGAGATTGAGATTGATCTAGTGGAACAAAAAGATCTTCTTCTACTAAGAGGCTTTCTGAATGCTCTCAGTTTCCCCTTCATGATGAGTAACATCAAGCTCACTGAACTAAACGTCACTACGGGTAACTGATCTTACTTGCTATGCGTATGTTATATTTAAATACAATATATGTATGGATACATGATAGTATGTATATGTGAGTACTCCAAAGATCTAGGGTGTCTAAACACACTCCTTTTACTCCACAGTCTGCCATTTGAATAACTCTACATACCAGTGCCAGTGTGAGGATCAGTATTTCTGGCCGTGTGACAAGTGCATACAATATGGATCCTGTGATGTCATCAGCAGTCCCTCATGTGGCTGCATCAATGGAATTCCAAATGATGGACAGTTCTGCCAACCAATCAATGAGCTGAACAGTATGTATAATTTGGTCTATAAAGATAAACACACTCTTGTTGTTCTTTCTTCTCTTTGCTAATTTAGTTGCATTTAACCTTCACTTTCTTATGGTAATTGGATGCTACATCACAAGATGTTGCAGTGCCCTCTAGAGGAGCAAATTCATCCCATCAGTAGAGATAAGTGTCACTGGACCCAATAGCAGAGCAAAGTAGTCCTTTGCTGACTGAAGGCACCCTAGTGCTCCATTGGAAGTGTTTTGGGGACTTTCAGGTCAGGTCAGGTCAGAGACGTGACAATAGAACTAAAGTTCTTAACAAACTCCTGGAAGAAACGGGCGAACCCCAAAATGTGCTGGACTGAAGAGAGGTTGGAGGGACAAGACCAATCCCAAACCGTCAACATACAATTAGGGAGTCAATGCCCCGGTAGAACACTATCTAGACATGAAGTCCTTCTGTTCTAAATTGACTTAATCTAAATTGATATTATGCATTGCACTGCTGCCACATGATTGGCTGATCAATGAGCATAAATATTGAGGTTTTAACTTTTTTGTCTTATTTCATAGGTACCTTACCATGTCCACTTCAAAATCCCACAGGTACCAAACTTAATGACCCGCTGCAAATGTTAAATAATATGAAGCACTTTGCTGGTAGTTTTGACATATTTAATCTTTCCTATAATACTTGAAGTAGGAGTTTCTGCAACAATTACGCCAAGCTCTTTGTTGTAACATAACAATTCATTAATTATTGTACTTCTCCTCCAGAGTATCAGATAGAGATTGAGATTGATCTGGTGGAAAGATCAGATCTTCTTCTACTAAGAGGCTTTCTGAATGCTCTCAGTTTCCCCTTCATGAGTAACATCAATATCAGTGAACTGAACGTCACTACAGGTAACTGATCTTACACTCTGTAGTATAGTAGAGTAGTGTTCTCCAAAACTTTTTAGACACACTTATTGATTGTATTTTATTCATAAACAATTATAATGTGTCTCTGTTACTCCACAGTCTGCCATTTGAATAACTCTACATACCAGTGCCAGTGTGAGGATCAATATTTCTGGCCGTGTGACAAGTGCATACAATATGGATCCTGTGATGTCATCACCAATACCTCATGTGGCTGCATCAATGGAATTCCAAATGATGGACAGTTCTGTAGGCCGAGGAATGAGCTGAATAGTATGTATCAAGTATCACATATAAAGAAACACACATGAATGATATGAATGATATTAGGATAGAATGAAATTGAGTAGCTTTAATTATTTTGTTTCATATTTGTTTGGTTATAGCTGCTAGTAATGAGTGATAAGCCACTGGGACTCTACAGTAATCACCAGATAAAGACATGAATGATATCTTATGAGTACAGTGGATGATTATCATTGCGACCTTTTATCATGTGTTTTTAATTTTAGCACTTTGGCATGTTCACCCTTAATCCTACAGGTAAAGTATACACACTGGTGAGGCACTACTATAAATAGAGATTATTACTGTTTTTCCTGCTATGGCTACTTTTAGTTTTATGAAGACTTTTTGTTCATTTGTTTTCCTCGCAGATTATCGATAGAGATTGAGAATTGATCTTGTGGAAAGACAGATCTTCTGCTACTAAGAGGGCTTCTGACTGCTCTCAGTTTCCCCTTCATGAGTAACATCAATATCCCGGAAACTGAACCGTCACTACAGGTAACGATTTACACCTCTGTATATAGTAGAGTAGTGTTCTCCAAAACTTTTAGACACACGGATGATTGTATTTTATACAAAACAATTTAATGTGTCTCTGTTACTCCACAGTCTGGCCGTTTGAATAACTCTAACATACCAGTGCATTGTGAGGGTTCAATATTTCTGGGGCCGTGTGACAAGTGCATACAATATGTCCTGTGATGTCATCACCAATAACCTCATGTGGCTGGCATCAATGGATTCCAAATGATGGACAGTTCTGCCAACCAAGGAAGGAGCTGAATAGTAATGTTATCAGACTGTTCTTCTCCTTTTGGCCTATCAACCTTCTTCTTCTATTCTGGTTCAATAACAGAGCAAAATTCATTCAGTAGTCTTCAAGCAAAGGTCAGTTTTATAATAATAAAATAATAATAATTAGTAATAATAGTATAACTACATATAATACTACTACTACTAACTTAAATAATAATGATAATAATAATAACCAGGAGTGCTTGCAGACAGAGTGCTCCACATACTCTTAGGGAAATCAAAGGTCCCTTGAAGGACACCAACAACCTGAACCATCTTGTTCATATTGTAATGCATAGCTGCTCATACGTGATCTGCAGAGTGCAGCTAAATATTAAAGTTTTCATCTTTTTTGTCTTATTTTGATCGGTAACCTCATCATGTCTCCATTCGAATCCCACAGGTAAGAAAATTAACACCGCTTTTACAACCTTCTTCTTCTTCTTCTTCGCTGCTTCTCCCCTTTATCAGGGGTCACCACAGCTGAGTTTCCATCACCCTGTCCTCCACGTTCTCTACTGTCACCCCAACTCCTCTGCATATCTTCATTTACCACTACCAAATAACTCTTTGGTCTTCCTCTCCATCTCTTGCCTGGCAGCTCCATCCTCCACACCTCCTACCAATATATCCACTATCCCTCCTATGCCATGTCCAAACCATCTCAGTCTACCCTCTCGAATTTTGTCACCACAAACCAAACCCCCCCCCAATTTTCCAACCTGTGGCTGTCCCTCTGATATCTCATTCCTAATCCTGTCCCCCTAGACACTCCTAAAGAAACTCAACTCTCAAGATCTGGCCACCTCCAGCTCTGCTTCCTGTCTCTTTGTCATTTTCCCCCCCCCCCCCCCGAAAAGAAAAAAAAGCAGACCCCACCCCCCACCCCCCCCACCCCAAAAAAACCACTGTCTCTTTTAACCCATACAACAATGGCTGGTCTCACTACTCTCTTATAAATCTTATTTTTATCCTTTCACTTTTGCTGGCGACCCTTTGTCACACAGCACTCCTGACACTCTTCTCCACCCACTCCCTCCTCCTGTACTCTCTTCTTTAAACACCTCCCTTTCCACACTCCCCATTTCCTTGGATAGTTGATCCCAAGTACCTGAACTCCTGGCCTTGTGACCACTGATCCCTGTAGCCTGACTGTTTCGCACCTGCCTCCCTTTCGATTTACACACATGTATTCTGTCCTTACTACATTGACTTTCTTCCTCTCCTTTCCGATTATACCTCCACCTCTCCAAGTTCTCTTCTACCTGTTCCCTGTTTCTCACTACAGATCACAATGTCCGTCTGCAAAACATCATAGTCCACGGCGATTCCGTCTGACCTCTCTGTTAGTCTGTCCATCACCAGAGTTCAAATAAGAAGGGACTCAGGGCCGATCCTTGAATGCAGTCCCACCGATCTACCTGAAGCTATCTGTCACTCCTACAGCACTCTCCCGCTGTCAACTGTTCTTATACATGTCCTGCCTAATCTACGTACTTTTCAGCCACTCAACTTCCTCATACACCACCACAGTTCTCCCTTGGCACCCTGTCTAAGCTTTCTCCTAATCCACAAGACTGGCATGTAGCTCTTTCGACCTTCTCTATACTTCTCCATCAGCATTCTCAAAGCAAAAATCATAAAAAAAATTAAAAAAAAACAAAGGAAAAAAAAAAAAAAAAACATCCATGGTGGCTCTTCCTTGGCATGAAACATACGGTTGTTCCACACTGTCCACCTCCTGTCTGAGCCAGCTTCCACAACTCTCTCCCAAATCTTCATTGTGTGGTCTCATCAACTTTATGCCCCTGTAAGAGCCACAACTCGTACATCACCCTTCTGCTTAACACTGGTCAAGTAAACTTTTCCTCCATTCCTCAGGCAGACTCTCATTCACCCAGAATTCCCTTGAATAATCTAGTCTAAACACCACTCCCAGCTCTCCTGGACTTTTCCATACCCAACCGGTATTCATCAGGTCCTACTGCCTTTCCGTTCTCTCCTTTTTCAAACTTTCGCTACTTCTTCTCTCACTAATCTTTGCTACATCCTGTTTCCACAATTTCTACACCATCCAGCCTTCTTTCCTTTTCATTTCTACATTCATCAACTCCTCAAATACTCCTTCTCTTCCCTCACCCTCTCCTCACCTGACCGTACCTTTCCATTTCTTACCTTGATCACCCTGACCTGCTGCACATTCTTTCCGCCTATCTTCTCTGGTCCTCGCCAGCAGATACAACTCCTTCTCTCCTTCCTAGCTGTCTAACTGTTCCATATAACCCATCGTAGGCCTTCTGCTTGGCCTTTGGCTACCTCCCTCTTGCCCTTTGCCGCATCTCCTTGTACCCTGCCTACTCTCATTAGTCCTGTCCCTGTCCCATTTCTTCTTTGCTGACCTCTTGCTCTGAAGAACCTCCTGCCTTCCTCGTTCCACCCCAGGTTTCCTTTCATCCTTTGCCTGTCCAGAACCCCCAGTACCGTTCTACCTGTCTGTCTATTACTGTATTGCTGCTACTACCCATATTTCCCCCCCCCCCCACCTGGGGTCATCTGGGAGCTCTTTCCTATCACCCAAAGCCGTCTCAGCTCCTCTCTGAACGCCTTACAACAGTCTTCCTTTCTCAACTTCCACCATTTGGTCTCTGCCTCTGTGGCCTTTGTCCTCTTCTCTTCCTAACCCCAGAGCCATCTGCGCACCCACCCATCCGATGCTGCCTATCTACACTCTCCCCTGTGCACACTACCTTACAATCACCATCTCTTTTAAGCAACGCTTTCTACATAGTATTAGGTCGTACTGTGTGCTCCTCCCCACTCTTATAAGTCACCCTATTCTCCTCCTTCTTTTGGAAATTGTGTTAACCACAGCCATTTCCATCCTCTTTGCAAATCCACCTTCTAGTTCCTCTAGTTCCTATCCTTACACCAAACCTGCCCATCACTCCTCATCTCCTTTATTACCTTCACCAACTGGCCATTGAAATCTGCACCATCACCAGTCGCTCCTCCTGGGATGCTCTCAACCACTTCATCTAACTCCCCCAGAATTCTCTTCTCCTCTAATTCAGCAGCCAACCTGTGGTGTCATAGCCACTAACCAACATTCACATTACTCCCTCAATTTCTCAGCTTCAGACATATTATCCTATCTGACCCCCTTTTACCTCAACGACTTCTTTACATAGTCCTCCTTCTGGACCACACCACTCCATTTCTCTTCCTATCCCACCATGGTAGAACAGTTTAAACATGCACCAATGCACCCGAGCCTTGCTACCCTTCCATCTTTGTCTCCTGCATCACACAAACTCTGACCTTTCTCCTCTGCATCATATCAGCCAGCTTCTACCTGTCCTCCATCGTCCCTACATTTATGGGTTGCTACCCTCGAGTGCTATATTCTGCTGCTCCTGATTTCTCTCTGTCCCTCACACGCTTCCCTCTTCTTCGTCTTCGGCAAACATTGTCCAATTTCCGCTGTGCCGGCTGTTTGCTACCAGTACGCAGTGGTGGTCTTTGTTAACCCGGGCCGAACCGATCCGGTATGGTGAAATTATTATGAACTCGCATACTTTATTTTGCAAATGTTTTACATACCGGATGCCTCCTGACGCAACCTCACTCATTTATCCGGGCTGGGACGCGGCACTAGATACCCTGTCCTGAGCATCTAGCGGCTGGTTTTTGACACCTTTTACAAATTTTATCATATTTTGTAATATTTTAATTAGGGGTTGTTTTTGCATGAATTTCATAATTAATGACTTTTGTTTTCCTCCAAGATTTGATAGAGATCGAGATTGATCAGTGAAAGAACTGATCGCTTCTACAGACTTTCTGAATGCTCTCAGTTTCCCCTTCATGATGAATAACATCAATATCACCGAACTAAACCTCACTACGAGGTCTGATCTTACACTCTCTACTCAATCTTACAGATAAAATGTTTTGATATTCTCTACTCTTCAATTTCCTGCCTCTAAATCGGTAACTGTGACACATTTGCCAATATTCCACAGTTTGTCTTCTTAATAACTCTCATACCAGTGCCAGTGTAGGATCATATTCTGCCGTGTGACAAGTGCATACATATGGATCCTGTGATGTCATCACCAATACCTCATTGGCTTGCTCAATGAATTCCAAATGATGGACAGTTCTGTAGGCCGAGGAATGAGCTGAATAGTATGTATCAAGTATCACATATAAAGAAACACACATGAATTATATGAATGATATTAGGATAGAATGAAATTGAGTAGCTTATATTATTTTGTTCATATTTGTTTGGTTATAGCTGCTAGGTAATGAGTGATAGCCACTGGGACTCATAACAGTAATCACTGATAAAGACATGAATGATATCTTATGAGTACAGTGGATCATTATCATTAGCTACCTTTTATTCATGTGTTTTATTTTAGGCACTTTGGCATGTTCACCCTTAATCCTAACAGGTAAAGTATACACACTGTGAGCACTACTATAAGATAGAGATTATTACTGTTGTTCCTGCTATGATACTTTTAGTTTTATGAAGACTTTTTGTTCATGTTGTTTCCTCCAGAGTATCTGATAGAGATTGAGATTGATCTGGTGGAACGAACAGATCTTCTTCTACTAAGAGGCTTTCTGAATGCTCTCAGTTTCCAATTCATGAGTAACATCAATATCAGTGAACTGAACGTCACTACAGGTAACTGATCTTACACTCTGTAGTATAGTAGAGTAGTGTTCTCCAAAACGTTTTAGACACACTGATTGATTGTGTTTTATTCATAAACAATTATAATGTGTCTCTGTTACTCCACAGTCTGCCGTTTGAATAACTCTACATACCAGTGCCAGTGTGAGGATCAATATTTCTGGCCGTGTGACAAGTGCAGACAATATGGATCCTGTGATGTCATCACCAATACCTCATGTGGCTGCATCAATGGAATTCCAAATGATGGACAGTTCTGCCAACCAAGGAAGGAGCTGAATAGTATGTACAGACTGTTCTTTCTTCTCTTTTTTGGCCTATAACCTTCTCTTTCTATTCTGGCTCATTAACAGAGCAAAATTCAATTCAGTAGTCGTCAAGCAAAGGTCATTTTATAATAATAATACTAATAATAATACTACTAATAATAATAATAATAAAAATAATAATAATAATAATGAAGATGATGATAATAATACCAGGAGTGCTTGCAGACAGAGTGCTCCACATACTCTTAGGGAAATCAAAGCCCTTGAAGGACACCAACAACATGAAACCCATCTGTTTCATAATCTTAATGCATAGCTGCTCATACTGTGAATCTGCAGGAGTGCAGCATAAATATTAAAGTTTTCATCTTTTTTGTCTTATTTCATAGGTACCTTATCATGTCCCATTCAGAATCCCACAGGTAAAAAATTAACACCTTTTCAATGTTAAATAACATGAAACCTTTTTTTCTAGATAGTTTTACAATATTTTATCATATTTTATAATATGTTAATTAGGTGTTTTTTGCAATCATTTCGTAATTAATTGACTTTTGTTTTCCTCCAGAGTATGTGATAGAGATTGAGATTGATCTAGTGGATAGAACAGATCTTCTTCTACTAAGAGGATTTCTGAATGCTCTCAGTTTCCCCTTCATGATGAATAACATCAATATCACCGAACTAAACATCACTACAGGTAACTGATCTTACACTCTCTACTCAATCTTACAGATAAAATGTTTGATATTCTCTACTCTTCATTTTCCTGCCTCTAAATCGGTTAACTGTGACACATTTCCAATATTCACAGTTGTCCTTCTGAATAACTCTACATACCAGTGCCAGTGTGAGGATCAATATTTCTGGCCGTGTGACAAGTGCATACAATATGGATCCTGTGATGTCATCACCAATACCTCATGTGGCTGCATCAATGGAATTCCAAATGATGGACAGTTCTGTAGACCGAGGAATGAGCTGAACAGTATGTATCAAGTATCACATATAAAGAAACACACATGAATTATATGAATGATATTAGGATAGAATGAAACTGAGTAGCTTATATTATTTTGTTCATATTTGTTTGGTTATAGCTGCTAGGTAATGAGTGATAGCCACTGGGACTCAAAACAGTAATCATTGATAAAGACATGAAGGTTGTATTATGAGTACAGTGGATCATTATCATTAGCTACCTTTTATTCATGTGTTTTATTTTAGGTACTTTGGCATGTTCACCCTTAATCTTAACAGGTAAAGTATACACACTGTGACCACTACTATGAGATTATTACTGTTGTTCCTGCTATGCTACTTTTAGTTTTATGAAAACTTTTTGTTCATGTTGTTTCCTCCAGAGTATCTGATAGAGATTGAGATCGATCTAGTGGAAAGAACAGACGTTCTTCTACTAAGAGGCTTTCTGAATGCTCTCAGTTTCCCCTTCATGAGTAACATCAATATCATCGAACTGAACGTCACTACAGGTAACTGATCTTACACTCTCTACTCAATCTTATGAATACAATTATTTATTGCTGTTTATATGTTATATTTAAATATAATATATGTGTTGATATGTTATAGTACATTTAATTAATCCAAAGATTGTTTGAAACACACCTCTCTTATTCCACAGTCTGCCGTTTGAATAACTCTACATACCAGTGCAAGTGTGAGGATCAATATTTCTGGCCGTGTGACAAGTGCATACAGTATGGATCCTGTGATGTCATCATCAATACATGTGGCTGCATCAATGGAATTCCAAATGATGGACAGTTCTGCCAACCAAGAAATGAGCTTAATAGTAAGTACAGACTGTTTTACAAAGATAAACCCTGCCTTACTGGTCTATAACTTTCACTTTTTATTCTGCCACAATAACAGAGCAAGATCATTTTGTTCACTAGTCATCAAGCAAAGGTCATTTATTAATATTAATAATAATAACACTGTGATTGCTTGAAAGGCATAAAAGGTCAGGCAGGCCAGACTTGACCCCACAATCCTGCCCCAGAAACCCTAGCCACACATCCCAGTCTAAGTGTATGAAATATTTTGTAGTCAATGCGGAATTTAACTGGTAACCAGTGTAGTGGTGATAGAACAGGAGTGGTATGATAAAATTTTCTAGTTCGTTAGCACTCAAGCAGCTGCATTCTGAACTAATTGAAGTTTATTTATAGATTTACTAGAGCATCCAGTAAGTAAAGCGTTACAGTAATCCAACATTGAGGTTATAAATGCATGAACCAGTTTCTCAGCATCTACGAAACAGAGGATATTTCTACGTTTTAGCAATATTACATTAATGAAAGAATGCAATTTTAGTGATGCTGCTAATGTGCACATCAAAGGAGAGATCTCAGTCAAATGTGACACCTAAGTTTATTTACAGACGAACTCAGCGTTGATTAACAGCCATCTACATTTAGGATAGAAGTAGCCCACCTGTCTCTCAGGGCCTTGTGTCCAACTAATAAAACCTCAGTTTTATCTGAGATAAGTTAAATAACATTAAATGACATCCAATCATTTACTTCCTTTACACGATCCTCAGTT
Source organism: Ancistrus triradiatus (assembly GCA_025084515.1). NCBI lineage: Eukaryota > Metazoa > Chordata > Actinopteri > Siluriformes > Loricariidae > Ancistrus > Ancistrus triradiatus. The sequence continues at coordinate 8,351 of JAJAGP010006340.1, read as the reverse complement.
TTGCTGATTTTACAGATGTGTATCATCTTAGCAATGGAACTATTGACATGTTTACGAATAACTGAGCCTAGTGGCAGCATGGAAACAGAAAATAATAGAGGGCCAAGCACAGACCCCTTAGGCTGGGACATACTTTTAGGGAATTCAAAGCCCTGAAAGGACACCATCTAGACATGAAACCCGTCTGTTTCTTAATCTTAGTGCTTAGGTGGTCATAGTGAGGTGGTGATGGTCTGTGCATGGACAGAGGTTACAGTCCTTCTTCCCAAAAGAAGAGAAACCTGCCCCCGCAGGGAGGATGATACTCATACTATATAAATCCCAATGCCAGATCGAGATTCAGACTGACTTACGTACACCCAGTGAGCACTTTATTAGGAACACTATATTAATGATGATTGATATGAATAAGAGCTGAATCTGCAGGCCTGTCTTTGCAAGGTTTTATGAATTCCACTGCTGTGACATGATTGCCTAATCAAAGAGCATAAATACTGAAGTTTTAATCTTTTTTGTCTTATTTCATAGGTACCTTACCATGTCCAATTCAAAATCCCACAGGTAAAAAAAAATCAAAACATTGCAAATGTTTGAAACCTGTTGTTCCTGATTTTTTCTCGTTTTGAGATATTTAACCTGTTCTAAAATATTTTAGGCAGGTATTTATGCAATCATTACAAAGCTCTTTGTAGTAATGTTATTAATTAATTGTTGTACTTTTTCTTTTCTCCAGAGTATCTGATAGAGATTGAGATTGATATAATGAATACAATAGATATTGCTCAACTGAGAAACTTTCTGAATGCTCTCGGTTTCACCTTCCTGATGAGTAACATCAAGATCACTGAAGTGAACATCACTACAGGTAACTGATCTCACACTCTCTACTGAATCTAAAAAATAAATGTTTGAGATCGTTGAAGTTTGTAAAGTTAAAAGCACATAATGTTGAAGTTTAGTTTTGTAAATAATATTTCCACATACAATCCATTACAAATAACAGAATAAACTTTTTCATGAGAATCTCGATTACATATATGAATCACATCACTGTTTTAAAAACATACTGTAGTTTCCGTCCTCTAAATCAGTCAACTGTGACATATTTCTATTATTCCACAGTCTGCCATTTGAATAACTCTACATACCAGTGCCGGTGTGAGGATCAGTATTTCTGGCCGTGTGACAAGTGCTCTCAATATGGATCTTGTGATGTCATCAGCAATACCTCATGTGGCTGCATCAATGGAATTCCAAATGATGGAGAGTTCTGCCAACCAATCAATGAGCTGAATAGTATGTATAATTGATTCTACAAAAATAAACCCTGCCTAACTGTTTTTTCTTCATTTTCTGTTCTGACTCAATAGCAGAGCACAAACATTTTGCTCACTTGTCTTTAAGCAAAGGTCATTTTATAGTAATAAAAATAATAATACCAGGAGTGCTTGCAACACTGGCAAGAAGTAGGTGGGACAAGACCGAATTCCAAACTGTTCATGCTCAACATACTCTTAGGGAAATCAAAGCCCATGAAGGACACCAACAACATGAAACCCTTCCATTTCTTAATCTTATTACATAGGTGGTCATACTGAGACTCTGCAGGAGTGCAGCATAAATATTAAAGTTTTCATCGTTTTTGTCTTATTTCATAGGTACCTTATCATGTCCAATTCAGAATCCCACAGGTAAAGTTAACACCTTTTAAATAACAAGAAACCTTTCTTTCTAGATAGTTTTGGAATATTTTATAATATATTTTGTAATATTTTAATTAGGTGTTTGTCCAATAAGTTAGCAAATCATTTACTTTTGTTTTCCTCCAGAGTATCTGATAGAGATTGAGATTGATCTAGTGGAACAAAAAGATCTTCTTCTACTAGAAGTCTTTCTGAATGCTTTCAGTTTCCCCTTCATGATGAGTAACATCAAGCTCACTGAACTGAACGTCACTACAGGTAACTGATCTTATTTGCTATGCGTATGTTATATTTAAATATAATATATGTATGGATACATGATAGAATATGTGAGTACTCCAAAGATTGGTCTAAACACACTCCTTTTACTCCACAGTCTGCCGTTTGAATAACTCTACATACCAGTGCCAGTGTGAGGATCAATATTTCTGGCCGTGTGACAAGTGCATACAATATGGATCCTGTGATGTCATCACCAATACCTCATGTGACTGCATCAATGGAATTCCAAATGATGGACAGTTCTGCCAACCAAGAAATGAGCTGAATAGTATGTATAATTTGGTCTATAAAGATAAACACACTCTTGTTGTTCTTCTTCTCTTTGCTATTTTAGTTGCATTTAACCTTCACCTTCTTATGGTAATTGGATGCTACAACACAAGATGTTGCAGTGCCCTCTAGAGGAGCAAATTCATCCCATCAGTAGAGATACAGTGGTGCTTGAAAGTTTGTGAACCCTTTAGAATGTTGTATATTTTTGAAAAATATGACCTAAAACATCATCATATTTTCACACCAGTCCTAAAAGTAAATAAAGACAACCCAGTTAAACAAATGAGACAAAAATATTATACAGTGGGGCAAAAAAGTATTTAGTCAGCCACTGATTGTGCAAGTTCTCCTACTTAGAAAGATGAGAGAGGTCTGTAATTTTCATCATAGGTACACTTCAACTATGAGAGACAAAATGTGAGAAAAAAAAATCCAAGAAATCACATGTGTAGGATTTTTAAAGAATTTAATTGCAAATTATGAGTAATTGGTCAATAACAAAAGTTTCAACTGAATCACATACTTGTGAACATAACCTTGGTTGGCAATGACAGAGGTCAAAACATTTCCGTGTAAGTCTTCACCAGGATGGCACATCACTGTAGCTGGTATTTTGGCCCATTCCTTCCATGAAGATAGGATCCTCCTAGTAGAGCATGATGTTTTGGGGGCAACATGGACTTTCAAAAACTCCCTCCACAAATGTTCTATGGGGCTGAGATCTGGAGACTGGCTAGGCCACTCCCAGGAACCTTGAAATGCTTTTTACGGAGCACTCCTTTCGTTGCCGCGAGCGGCTGTGTTGTTTGTTTCAGATCATTGTCATGCTGGAAGACCCAGCCACGTTCCATCTTCATATTGCTCTCACTGATGGAAGGAGGTTTTGGCGGTAAAATCTCATGAATACATGGCAACGTTCATTCTTCCCCTTAATACGGATCAAGGTCGTCCTGTCCCCTCTCGCAGAACAACAGCCCCAGAGCATGATGTTTCCACCCCATGCTTTCACAGTAGGTATGGTGTGTTTTTAGTGATGCAAGTCAGCATTCTTCATCCTTAAAACACAGCGAGTGAGTTTTGTACCAGAAAGTTCTATTTTTGGTTTCGATCTGACCACATGATATTCTCCCAATCCTCTTCTGGATCATCCATATGCCTCTCAGGACGGGCCCCCTGGACAGGTACTGGCTTAAGCAGGGGGGCACGCCTGGCAACTGTAGGATCTGAGTCCCCTCTTGGGCGTAGTGTGTTACTGATGGTAGCTTTGTTACTACTTTGGCCATGGTTGAAGTTTGGTAAGTTTCCTGACTGTTGTTTGAGGCTGTGGACAGGAGTCTTTTTATACATGATAACGAGCGGTCAAAACAGTGGTGTCATTAACTACAGGTAACAAGTGGAGGACAGTAAAGAGCTTCCTAAAGAAGTACAGGTCTTGCTTGGTTGTGGGTACCAAATACTTATTTTCACCATGATTTTACTAAGTTTAAATTATTCTTCAAAAATCCTATAATATAAGTGATTTCCTGGATTTTTTTTTCTCATTTTGTCTCTCATAGTTTAAATGTAGCTATGACGAAAATTACAGACCTCTCTCATCTCTCTAAGTAGGAGAACTTAAATTAAAAAACTAGACTAAAGACTTTTTTTGCCCACTGTACTTGTTACATTCTTTATTGAGGAAAAATGATCACCAATATTACATATTGGTGAGTGGCAAAAGTATTGTGAACCTCTAGGATTTGCAGTTAATTAGAAGGTGATGAAATTAGAGTCAGGTGTTTTCAATCAATGGGATGCACCAATCAGTGTGAGTGGGAAACCCTGTTTTATTTAAAGAACCAGGGATCTATCAAAGAGTCTGCTCTTCACAACAAATGTTTGTGGAAGTGTATCATGATACGAACGAAAGAGAGATTCTGAGGAGCTTCAGAAAAAGAGTTGTTGATGCTAATCAGTCCGGAAAAGGTTACCAAAACCATCTCTAAAGATTTTGGGACTCCACCAATCCACAGTCGAGACAGATTGTGTTACAAATGGAGGAAATTCAAGACCCATTGTTAACCCTTCCCCAGGATTTGGTTGGACCAACCAAGAATCACTCCAAGAGCAAAGACGTTGTAATAGGCTGGCGATGTCACAAAGGGCCCCAGGGTAACTTCTAAGCCACTGAAGGCCTCTCTCACATTGGCTAAATGTTAATGTTGCATGAGTCCACCATCAGAAGAACACTGAAGAGACAACAATGGTGTGTCGCATGGCAGGGCTTGCAAGGATGAAAGCCACTGAAAAGAAACATTGCTGCTCGTCTGCAGTTTGCTAAAGATCACGTGTGACGAGCTAGGAAGGCATTGGAAGAACGTTTTGTGGATGGATGAGACCAAAATAGACCTTTTTGGTGTAAAGAAAAAGCACGTTTGTTTGGAGGAAGGAAAAACACTGCATACCAGCATAAGAACCGTATCCTCTGTGAAACATTGTTGGGTTTTTAGCATCATGGTTTGGGCCGTCTGTTTTTTTGCTGCATCTGGGCAGGGACTGCTTGCGCAATCATTGATGGGAACAAAATGAATTCTTAATGATATCAGAGAATTGTTGAAAATGGTGCACAGGACATCTGTCCATGAAAACTGAATCTCAAGAGAAGGTGGGGGTCATTTGCAGCAAGACAACGGCCCTAAGCACACAAGCCATTCTACCAAAGAATGGTTACAGAAGAATAAAGTTAATGTTTTGGAATGGCCAAGTCAAAGTCCTGACCTTAATCCAATGGAAATGTTGTGGAAGGACCTGAAGCGAGCAGCTAATGGGAGGAAACAGACCAACATCCTAGAGCTGAAGCTGTTCTGTACGGAGGAATGGGCTAAAATTCCTCCAGGCCGGTGTACAGGACTGATCAACAGTTACTGGAAACGTTTAGTTGAAGTTATTGCTGCACAGGGGGGTCACACCAGATACTGAAAGCAAAGGTTCACATACTTTTGCCACTCACTAATATGTAATATTGGATCTTTTTCCTCAAATATAAATAAAATGACCAAGTATAATTAGATTCTTCTCTGATTTGTTTAACTGGTTCTCTTTATCTACTTTTACAACATTGTGTGAAAATCTGATGATGTTTTAGGTCCATATTTATGCAGAAAATAGGAAAATTCTAAAGGGTTTCACAAACTTTCAAGCAAGCACCACTGTAAGTGTCCATTTGACCCAATAGCAGAGCACAGTAGTCCCTTTGCTTGCGATGAAGGCACCCTAGTGCTCCATTGGAAGTGTTTTGGGGGACTTTCAGTAGGTCAGGTCAGGTCAGAGACGTGACAATAGAACTAAAGTTCTTAACAAACTCCTGGAAGAAACTGGCGAACCCCAAAATGTGCTGGACTGAAGAGAGGTAGGAGGGACAAGACCAATCCCAAACCGTCAACATACAATTAGGGAGTCAATGCCCCGGTAGAACACTATCTAGACATGAAGTCCTTCTGTTCTAAATTGACTTAATCTAAATTGATATTATGCATTGCACTGCTGCCACATGATTGGCTGATCAATGTGCATAAATATTGAGGTTTTAACTTTTTTGTCTTATTTCATAGGTACCTTACCATGTCCACTTCAAAATCCCACAGGTACCAAACATAATGACATGGTGTACATATTTGACATAAAGCAAATGTTAAATAATATGAAACACTTCTTTGCTGGTAGTTTTGACATATTTAACCTATACTATCATATTAGAATTAGGAGTTAATGCAATAATTAAGCCAAGCTCTTTGTTGTAACGTAATTCATTAATTATTGTACTTTTCCTCCAGAGTATCTGATAGAGCTTCAGATTGATCTAGTAGAAAGAACTGATCTTCTCCTACTAGAAGACTTCCTGAGTTTCCACTTCATGACGAGTAACATAAAGATCACTGAAGTGAACATCACTACAGGTAACTGAAATTACACTCTTTACTCAATGTAAAAAAATAATTAGATTGCTTACGTTTGTAATGCTAAAATGTTTAAATGATCATCAAACAGTTGATGAGCAGTTTTGTTTTAAAGACAGAGTGACATATTTCCATTATTCCACAGTCTGTCTTCTGAATAACTCTACATACCAGTGCCGGTGTGAGGATCAATATTTCTGGCCGTGTGACAAGTGCAGGGATTATGGATCTTGTGATGTCATCACCAATACCTCATGTGGCTGCATCAAAGGAATTCCAGATGATGGACAGTTCTGCCAACCAAGGAATGAGCTGAATAGTATGTACAATCTGTTCTACAAAGATAAACACTGCGTTAATATTTTTTCTTCACTTTCTATTCTAAGTAAAAAATAATTTTGCTCGCTAGTTGTCAAGCAAGGGTCAGTTTCTAATATTAATAATAATAATGCTAATACCAGGAGTTCTTCCAACTCTGGCAAGAGATAGGTGGGACAAGACCAAATCCCAAACTGACTGTGATCTACATACTCTTAGGGAAATCAAAGCCCTGGAAGGACACCAACTAGGCATGAAATAATCATAATGCATAGGTGGTCATATTGAGTTTGAGAGTCTGCAGGAGTGCAGCATAAATATTAAAGTGTTCATCTTTTTTGTCTTATTTCATAGGTACCTTATCATGTCCAATTCAAAATCCCACAGGTAAAAAATGAATAAATTCAATGAAACCTTTCTTTCTACATAGTTTTGGAATATTTAATAATATTTAATCCTATTTTATTTAGGTGCAATAATTTCGTAGTTAATTTACTTTTGTTTTCCTCCAGAGTATCTGATAGAGATTGAGATTGATCTAGTGGAAAGAACAGACGTTCTTCTACTAAGAGGCTTTCTGAATGCTCTCAGTTTCCCCTTCATGAGTAACATCAATATCACCGAACTGAACATCACTACGGGTAACTGATCTAAAACTCTCTACTCAATCTCATAAATGAAATTATTTCTTGCTGTTTATATGTGTTGAAACATTACATTAATCCAAAGATTGGTCTAAACACACCTCTGTTACTCCACAGTCTGCCATTTGAATAACTCTACATACCAGTGCCGGTGTGAGGATCAATATTTCTGGCCCTGTGACAAGTGCATACAATATGGATCCTGTGATGTCATCACCAATACCTCATGTGGCTGCATCAATGGAATTCCAAATGATGGACAGTTCTGCCAACCAATCAATGAGCTCAATAGTATGTATAAAATATCCTCGTCACTTTTAAACTTAAAACTTAGGTCAGAAATCATTTTAGTACTCTAGTCAAGTCAGATTTATTTATATAGCGCTTTTTACAATGGAGCATTGTCTCAAAGCAACTTTACAAGTTTTGGATTATCTCCTAATTCTATACATTATTCATGGTTTTTTCTTTATTTTTTAGATTTCACATCATGTCCACTACCAACAGGTAAAACACTATACAACACACCACAGCCTTTACAATAGTAATGAAGGCTATACATTTATGGGACGTGGGAACACTACCCGGTCTTTTTTGGTTTTGGTCCTTGAAAGTAATAAAGGCAGCCACCTACACCTACAGCAGAAAGCAGAAAGGGTGCCTGTGTCTGTGAATCAGGTAGAAATGATAGAGTTATTGTGGCAGACGTTAAATTAAAAAGTGCCTAACACAACACTTCAGTGACTCTGATGAGTCAAGTCAAGTCAAGTCAGATTTATTTATATAGCACGTTTTACAATGGAGCATTGTCTCAAAGCAACTTTACAAGTTTAGATTATCTCCTAATAACTATGTCCAATCCCAAATTGAGCAAGCCTAGGGCGACAGTGGCAAGGAAAAACTCCCTTAGTTCTAGGAAGAAACCTTAGGAGGACCAAGACTCAAAAAGGGACCCAACCTCCTTGGGCGGCGTAGATGATAAATCTAAGAGCGAAACTAAAGTCATGGAGTCATGGTCGAATAAAATGTGAATTATGCACAGTGGAGCTCCATCAGATGTACATCATGTGTGGGGCCGGAACTGCCGGGACACAGCTCGGAGAGAAAACAGAAAATGTAATTAGTTATTGATTAAGAGCACAGTGTCTATTAACAATCACTGATGCCATGTCAATCACTGATGCCAAGTGTAGCAT